>OZ026624.1:87023823-87136323 GCA_964020975.1 Hermodice carunculata
CTGCTCTATAACACACCATACCAAGAATAAACCTAGAAAAAACACAGAAATCAACATGATGAGACAAAAATCCTCAACTGAGTCCTGCCACCTGATAGCTAACACATTGTAATAGATATATGCTGAGCCTAGAATTAAGTGAAACTCTTACCTTTGATCATAGACACATCCTGCTTTCTTCAATTTCTGTCAAATTGTGAAGTCCAACAAGGAAACGGACACCAATCTGGGGCGTCCATAAGCTTCTTACTTCCCCTAATAACAAAAGGTATTATATATATATATATGATATCAACTCTACCAGAAATCACATGGACAGGTACATGGAAGTCTGATGTCAGAGTTAAGTCGTGTGTAAGTGTCATATGGTGTTTCTGGCTTGGCATACTGCGCCTGGGTTCCTCATGTGAGATAAACTCAAACCCCCCAAAAATACCACTTCAAGCAGTCCAAAACATTGAAAATGCACCTTTCTCATATCGTCACATGTCGGAGTATTATGACTTTGATTCAAAGCATCATTTGGGTCACATGTAGAGGAGCCAAAATAGACATGTACATCTTAAATCAACATGACTGGCTGATGCGGTCAGTGCAGTTACACAATAGCATTCCACTCAAACGAGGCCCAAAAAAACCCTCTTGACGTTAGTCGTGATACACTTGGATGAACAGCAGATAGAACGCCATGCAGTCTGGTGGGTATGTGTAGTCATGCACTTGATCTTCAGCCAGTGAAAAGAAGAGATCCCTGTAGAGGAAAACCTGTCTAAGTAGAACTGGTATGACATTTAGTTTGACCACCAGTCTCAAATTAAAGTTTTTATATCAATATTATATATGACATCTTCAGAGTACATTGGATAAGTATGTACAGACTGAACAAAAGCTCTTATTTTGTTCACTGCATCAAGACATTGTATTTTTTGTAAGTATGTTAACAAATGTCTGTAAAATTTGTAACAAGAAGCAAAGATTTGGATCCTTCTATCGTGCCCTGTGTGAAAAAAAATAAAAATAAATTAATGTACCCATGACGCAATAGCCAATAATTTGACACTTTCAACCAGGTGTATACAAAACATGGATACATGTAACACATGAAGTGCCATGTATTTTGGGTACATGTTCTCAAATAAATGTATGGATGTTAAAAAATAATGATAAATAAATGAACAATCACCAGTCGGTGTACCAACCAAAGAGTTTCACACAATGTACAAATGTATAGGAGAGCCTTGCTCCAATGTTTCAACTCTAGACTGGGTTTTCCTCTGGGGAAAGCAGATTACATGGATGTAAAAGCTTTGATTGCTCCATCTCTGCTGTTGAAGTATCCAGATCTTGACATTTATACAATGGAAATATGAGCACTTAACAGCTTAGTTTATATTATGCTATGTACATGATATTGGGATACAGATAATGAGCCCTTCATCACCCTGCTCACATCACAATTAACCCTAATGTTCCCTGATCTTCATTCATCAGCCATCTGTGCTTTGTCCATACCATACATATTATCATAAACAACTCCCTGTCTACCTTGTTGATGCAAAATGTTGAAATTATTTCCCACTATTATGATTTATGACCATAACCATTTTTTGTTAATACATTAACCAATAAATAAAATGGATGTAACCACTTGTCAAAATTTAATGGTTTTAGCAGAGAATATATTTTAATTCCCAAATTAACCTTTCCCCCTTGAGTTGAGATTCAGTCAACAGCCTTCCTTGGCATGAGTTGGACACTTAGTGCCAAACCCCTGCCAAGGAAGGCTGTTGAGATGTTGGGGCATGTTATCTCAACAGGTCTCATCTACAATGCTCAGTCAGATTGTTTTTCATTATACTCTTGAAATAAGCTGAAAAAAAAAAAAAAAAAAAACCACTGGACCAGATGACAGCTGACTGACCACCAGCCAGTTTTGGCCACTTTACAGGGGAACGTGTTTTATGAATGTGGCAGAAAGTTCATTTTTTAGACACTGAACACATATACAATATACATGTATTTCATTAACACATTGGTGCTCTTTCTACATGCTGCATGGCAAGGGCACTGACAGTGTGGCAATTTCAATTTCTGTGAAAATCCAATGTTTTTGGCAGGTTGCATCAATTTTAAATCAGTTTTAATTAAAAACGAATTAATTTTTAAAGTTTGTCAAGGGGGGGGGGGTTAGGTGGGAGGGTTCACTTCCAGGCACAGTGTTATATTCTCGCTCTGAATTATTTAGCAATGTAGATATCTTGCCTTTGATAATGGTGGTAATTATTAGTATAACTAGAACTTGCTTCAAAGCAAATCTGTGTGCCTCCAAAACTTGCATTAGTTTAAATGCCACTTTTTATTGTGGCTTATTGGATGCACCTTTGGCAAAAACCTATGAATTAAATGGGGAATGGTATCACTAACTATAGTAGCTTTGAAGATATCCAACATTAAAACTTTTCATGTGCTCCTAATTAGCATAAACTAAAATTTCACAACTTTTATCTGTGGTTCATTGGATATGCCAAGGGCACAACCCAATAAATTGAAATTGGCAAGGCACTCCTATCAATAACAGTCTTGGAAGATATTCAACATTTAAATTTTCAAGTGTTCTAATTTGCATATGAAAATTCTACAAATTTTAGTTTTGTGCTGCATTAACTTACAAATTTAAGTTGGAATGGTACCTCTACCTACAATAATTATGAAGATATCCAACAGTTAAACTTTTCAAGTGCTCCTAATTAGCATGAATTGAAATTTTACAACTTTTGTTTGTGGTTCATAGGATGTGCATACAGCACAAACATATAATTTGAAGTTGGAATGGCACCTCAGTCTGTAATAGTTTTGACCATATGTAAACTTTGAAGTGTCCAAAAAAATCATAACATAAATTCTACAACTGTTGTAATGTGGCCAATAGATACACAGCCCAAACAAATATAACAATAGAACCAACATTTGGGTCTTTATTTTGAATACTTTGGAAGTCAGAAGGGATTTAAATTTTCAAATGGCCCTAATTTGCATAATATTCAACCAGATGACTATTCTGAATGATCTGCAAAACTTCACCATAGGAGCTACATTGTATATCCATGCCAAATTTGAAGTTTCTGGCTCAAACGGTGTTTGAGTTTTAGCTGACACAAGACTTAAGTGGAAAGATAGGCAAAAAAGAAAGAATATTGGGGAAAAAGGCATGTATATCTGTGTTCACACACATACATAAACATCACAAAGGTTGCATGGTCCTTGTAACTAGCACAAATTGCAAGAAAATTGTCCAGCCTGGTAAGGCACTATGCCATGCTGTAAGTCCCAAAGAAAAAAAAAAGTCACTTTTCATGGTGCGAAAATTTGCAATGGAAATAAACCTATCTACATGTACATGTACTTTACAGTTTGCAAATTGTGGTTTGAAATGGCCAAATTGCCCTAATCAAAGAAATAGATCTACGTAAAGCACTGGAAGTCCATATATAAACTGATTGATCTCCATCCCCGTCTGCATCTGTATACTCAATATGTGATATATGTATGTATGACAGACACCTTCAATCACTTAATTCATTGCATCGAACACTTAGCTAGGAAGTCTGAACAAAATCATAAGTACACTGTATGGGGGGAGGGGGGGGGCAAGGGGGCCCCCTAGTACGCTGGTACCATTAATAATTTTGCCCTAGTACAAGGTACGGAAAATAAGAAAATGTACAAATAATGGTTGGTACGAAGTACCAAAATTAAAAAGAATTCCAGTACATTTACAAGTATGGCAAATAAAAATGCCTGGGATGCCAGTACAGAAAACCCTTTAACCCTCCCCCCCCCCCCCCCCCCCCCCCCCCCCATATATGAACAGCAAACAGCAAGTGTATGTTGTACAGGCCTACCACTTGGATCTATCCCCTTAACTCTTTCAGTGCCAAGCATGACTAAAATTGATCGACTAAAGTCAAACTAGTTTGAATTATCATAAGGATTCCAGATTTGCATTCCTCCCAAAAAAGACCTTTCATTCACATACCAGCATGCCTGCAGTTCCAGAGAGAATATTCCCCGTCAACAGATTTTCTCAGCCCACTTTGGGCGCAATCGTGCTAAATGAATGCCAAGAAAAGCTGTTGACTCAGTCCAAAATTTGGCGCTGAAAGAGTTAACACAAAAATCAAATAAACTTAATTTTGACTTAAAATATCATGTACTGTATGTATACATACAAGAGTTAACACAAAAATCAAATAAACTTAATTTTGACTTAAAATATCATGTACTGTATGTATACATGTCTTAAAGCATCTCAGGAATCAAAGCTTTATCTATACATGAGTCTGCCATAATGTCATCATAATATATGCCAAAATTGCTGGGTTTTTATCATGTTTATGTAATTTAATAAAGAATATTCAGGACAACCCTTTTAATAATCATGTATACAATGCCTTGGGCTATCTTCAAAACACTGCTGGCAGCACATTGTCATATTGAAGATTGTTTATGACATGTAACAGACTGTATTGCTTTTAGCTATTTACTGAACAGCCCTATAATCATGTCTCAGAACTATATGCAAATAACTAACAGCACTGTATAAGTTTGTGTGATTGTCTTTATGATACAAGTATTTGTTTTAATGTCTTGCACGTTCATCCACATTAAAAGTACATGTAGTATGTGTAAATGCTAAAAACTGCGAAGCACTCAACCTGTTTTTGTTCTGACATTTCCTGTGCTACTGTCACTGTTGGACACTTTCTTTTCTCTTCATAATCACGGTAATCTGTCACCCTTCCTAGAAGAATATAGTAGATGTGTTTGTTTATTTTTTATTTTTTTGTTTGTTTTTTTTTAAATTGTGAAGACAAAATCATATGTCCAATCTCAATCTCAGGAACAGATTAATGAACTGTGATGAAACTGCAATAACATGCAGCATTCTATCACATCTCACTCCTTCATTTTTTCCCTAATCCCATGCTTTCATTGTCTTACATTAAGTACACCATGAACTCATCAAAAAGGTTATCAAAGCATTGCATAGTTGACTTGAACAAGCAGGAAGACACAATAAACAAGCTGAGTGTAGCTGAATTCATTCAGAGAATAAAAACGAAGATGTGTTAAAATTAGAGGAGCATCCGGAATTTGTAGGGTATATCAGGAAAGTTGTGGACCCCCTCATCCCACAGGACAGTCTTAAATAGAATAGAAAATAAAATTATGCCCAACTTTACCTAAGTCCCTATTCATGTCATTGACACAACGACACTATGGGTCAAAAGTACATAAACTCAGGTATACATGATATTCAGCTGAAATCTTTGATCCCTGTAAATACCAGTCATCTTTAATCATTATTACTATTTTTGTTTTTCATATAAAGTCACCGTGTAAAAAACTCGTATTAAAATGCATTAAAATTGGAAGGTATGTTCAATCAGTAGGTATCCTCCCAAAACGTACCTGAAAAAAAAAAAAAAAAAGAAAATTGAATTGTCAAACCCTGATACTTACATCACTCATAACAAGAGGTTGAAGACAACAGATATTTTCAACACTGTTTAGCCAATGTCAGGCACACTAGGATAAAATGCTTATGTGGGCAGCTAGTTCTGATGGGTCTACCATAAATACAAATTACATTTTGCCACAACAATTCCTGTAAATTGCTTCAATTTCACTGTATTCTTATTTCCACTTATTTTGCTGATGGCACAAAACCATGAAAATAAAAACACATGTCACAGTGAAATAGTATTTTAACACTGTCTGAATGGGAATTATGTCCAAAACAGTGAAATTAAAACTACAGTGAAATGTCAAAAATACAAAAACCGTGAATATTTATACATGTGAAACTAAAGCAATTTACAGTATAAAGTTAAACAACAAACTAAATGTCATGCTGTAAACAACATGCTAGAAACTAAGAACCAGAAAGGAACTTGTGTAGAGGTTTTGTGTTTATTCCTCTAGGACTTTTTAATTCTGTTCAATAGTGGTCAATATTCATGGAAATATTGATAGATACATGTATGCTCAGATGCCTTTACAGCCTTTAAAAAAGAAGACTACTTTCTCTTTGGAAAAAGAACAAGGCCTCCAGCCAGGCTGCTGGGAGTGGCCAGTCTTATCTGATTAACCCTTTCCCCCTCAAACCGGCCAAAACCGGCTGGTGGTCAAATGTCGTCTGCTTCAGTGTTTTCAACTAATTTCAACAGTTATGAAAAACAATTTGACTGAGAAATGTACATGAGACTTATCAAGATCACATGCCCCAGGTCAACAGCTTTCCTTGGCATGGGTTGGGCACTTAGTGCCCAACCCATGCCAAGGAAAGCTGTTGACTCAGTCTTAATTCAAGGGGGAAAGGGTTAATTAGCATATGCACAGAGCAGGCCTGGCAGCACATCAAAGTCTGCAACTGTACCCTAGGTTTGCCTTGAACCCCAGGTGAAGGGTCGCTACTAGTAAAATAAGGGACTGAAACCATCATGATTAAAAAGGACATGTATCAACAGACCACATGCACAGTTTGCACTTAAAGAAGCACATGCGTGTATGGATGTGAAAGAAAATATCTGCACATTATCATGATTATATCCACACATAATATTGCTGATTAGCCTATATCTGTGTAAGGTAAGTATTTGTATAAACATGTTAGACAGGCATATCATGAAAACAGCTCAGCCTGTATTATGCAAAAATTATACCTGATGATATAGAAATGATAGTAGATCGCAGCCAATACATGTGTTTACATCGATTTATCTGCAGTGTAATTTATATGTAGGTACTCTGAATAATACACTTTCATTTGTTTGCATGTTCCATGTATAATGGGTATACATGCAAGTAATGACCCATTAGCAGCATCGGTAAATGCACTAAAAACTTCATAAATTGTAATTATATGCAGTGTAAAGATATTCAGTTCAGTATGATTACCCCTGTACTGCTTATTGGTTCAGGCAGGGGGTAGAATAAAAGGACAGGGAGTCAACAGTATATTGACTCTTGGAAGCCCAAGCTCTGTTCTTAAGCTGCTTGTCTATTTTCTTAAAATGTTGACACTTTTTACATTTTTTGCTTCAGATGGTAAAAGGTTCCATTAATTGATTATACATTGTCAGAAACAGTACTTCTCTACATCAAAATTGTTAAAAATTTTCTGTATCTTATATCCATCCATGAGTCCTTGTACTGCCTGCTTGTAAACTTAAGAAAACGTTTAGCTTAACATCCTCTGACCTATGGAATATTTTATAAACTTCAATACGGTTCCTTAAATACATCTTGTCTCTATGCAAGGTTGTTAAATTCAATCAGTTGAGGTTTTCTTTATAAGTGTACCCTTCTGCCCATCCTGGTGTTATCCCTGTCATTCTACATTGCACTGCCTCCAGTAAGTTTGCATCTTTCTGGAGCCAAGGACACCAAGCCCCTGCACAGTATTCTAAATGTGTTCTGACTAAATGTTTGTATATTTTCAAAACCATGTCTTTTAAGTACTATTGATTTGCCCTAATTTGACAATTGCCATTTCAGCTGCTTTAGCACATTGTTTGATAGATCTGCAGATTTTTGTACAGTAACACCCAAATCCTCTCTTCATAGTAACTGTGAATTAAATCACAGTATGCTAATGAAGTACTCATACTGCATATTATTGGAACCTACATGAAGACATGCACGTATATTTGCATTGAAAAGCAAGCCAAATGTGCTAATCTACACTCCATTGGTACATGTTTCAAAGTTGCTCGTGTAATAGCCCTGCATCTTCATAATGAATGGTAAAAACGACACAATGGTAATAGCACTCCAAGTGCGACTGATTTCGCCCCTGTGTGGGGCTCATCAGGCACTCAAAATTTAACGGCTGCTAATGCTGTATTATTTTGAAAAAAAAACAAACAAACAAACTTGATAATAAAGTTCTCTTTAGTAGGAATGTTTCATATCAAGCCTCAATGAATCTACAGTTTGTTGATTCATCCTATCTGGAATAATATGAACTTTCATGGAGTCCAAAGTGACAAGTTAATGCAACAAGTTATCAGCCTATGGCCTCCACACCCAAAATATTTAGAGTGGGATAGATCCGATAGTGGTACTTCATCTGGAATGGGGTCCACCTATCTATTTCCCAGTGATATGTGAAAGAAATTAGAAGGTTGTCAGAAGACACTGTCACTGAGGCTGTCATGCCAATTTTCTCTTATCTGCAACAATAAAAACTTCCAGTGTTGTGGGATTTTTTTGTGTGATGTGTCCTGAGAAGTGTTGCTGCCACTGTTGGTTCTCTTTAAATAAGTTTCCTGTTTCTTATCACCGCCCAACCCCAAATTTTGGGGGCTTGCAATTTTTACCAGATGTTTGATTTTTGTCTATTCAGTATTTGGTGATTTGTAAATAAAATAATCCCTTTTTTACGCTTTGGGGCGTTTAAAATAACGTAAAATCTTACCCTGCTCGATATTCTGTGAAAGAAAAGGGAAATTTGTATCATTGAGTCTAGACGGGGAACCACAACTTTCATCCTACTCGGCTGCTGAGCCTCTGAGGCCCTCCTGACTACAGTTAACGTAGCAGGGCTCAGAACTCAGAACAGTTTATTCAATATGATATGAAATGGGTTACATGAATTTCAAAGTTTGTAGTGACAAAGTGGTAATTAAGCAATAACCAAGAACTCGTAATTGTCAATAGAACTGAAGGGGGGCGTTAGAATGATTCAAATGACAATGATGATACAAGTACAGCTTGCGTTATGCTCTTGTCCACTTTACGTTACAAACACTTGCAAATTCCCTCTTTTTATTTTGAGCATACATTTTGAACCAATTTTTTTTTTTTTTAAAGCAGCTGCACATTCAGGGATGTTCTTTTGACAGTTTGACAGTGTCAGGACAGACGAAATGTGAGCGATAATAAAAGTCCTACTGGGGGTGGCTGGTTTCAGTTTGTGCAAACGAAAGACATAACAGCCTTAAATATCATATGTACATCAAAATACTCACATAAAGCTACTTTCTACATCCATGCACACGATCGATCAATCCAACTGGTGGTCACAGTGGTAAAAAAGCGCATTCAAAAGAGAAAAATTGGCGCCAAGGTAGGACTGTAGATGAGTCGGTGTCGCAGTAATTTATTGCAGTTAGATTGTGACGTCAGCAAATGCAGCCAGATATTGTGAACCACGCCCGTAATTGATACGAATATAGCAGACGCCAAACGATTCGACACAAAAAAATCAATAACATTAATTATAAACACCGAATCTGCGGTTATTTTGAAACGCTTGTTATCACTATGGAATGAATCATTTTTGTCGAGTAGAACAAGCATTGGAACTATTTTCACATTGTTTTGGCTGATAAATCTTGATAGGGTTAATTAATACTTTGAAGATTGTCTTCATGAAACGCATCAGTGCCCTTCACAAACTATCGAATGAATCATTTTCGTCGAAACCCGAGTAGTAGGCCTACAGGCCTTAAACCTCATTGTGTTCAGGTCCCTGTGATTAATATTCCTTAGGCCTACTCGTGTTAATTAGGCCAGCCTTAAAACTATTTCTGTTTCGTATAACAAGGCCTTGAAAAATTTGATGAGGCAGGGAGGATTTTTTTTTTTTTTTTTTTTAAACTACACATACCTACTACGTATTACTGCAATATGGGCATCATGGCAGTACGGGGACTGATGGACTTAGTACTGATACAAAGTAACAAGATTCCAGGTTCAATTTTTTTTTATTAAATCTGTATTAAAGCAAGAGACTGCCACAGATGAGGTTGTAGCAGGACAATATATGCTTCAGGCTGGTTTGCTGGCGCTGAGACAGAGTAGCCCTACTGTAAATACACCTCGGCTTGGCTTGAATTGGGGTGGGTCTTTTGCTATTTTAAACATTTACATGTACAGGGCTTCAAGAAACAAAGGATTAGCGTCATTATAAAGTTGTCCTTTTTTTAAAATATCACAGAAGAAAAAGAGTAAGATATCAAATACAAATGTGCAGTTTTAATTTTCACCTGACAACAGCAGGGGAGGGGAGTGGTGTATGATGAGGGTTCCGAGAGTAAATATTACAAGTCATGAACACACCTCTTTTGTGTGTATGTGCAGGGACGTGGATTAAGTTTTATTGCTCTATGGTCAAGTCAGATTTAATCTCGGGCAATTTAAAATTAATAGGTACTTGCCCAGTCGGGCAACCAACATTTTTTTCGCTGGGAACTCGATTCCTGAATTTTTCATGACACAGTTACAAGTTGCAGTTGTTTGCAAGGCTGGCTACGGGGGGGGGGGGGGGGGGCGGGGAGGGGGGAGGGAGGGTCTAATCACTTAAAAAATCAGACCTTTCACAGCACACGCCTGGGGCGCCGATAGGTGATAATAATCGCTAATTGATAAACATTCCAAGTTTAAACAATTAGTTGGTCCGCAGTTGTATTCATCAGAACTTGATCTCTGTCAACACAAGCAGACATTTTCACAGTCGTACACTACATACGATTACGTTACGATAGCAAAGGTACCGGCAGTAATTATCGGTCACACTTCTCACCGTCAGTGTGATCTGCCCCAACGATGTCAAAGCAGGGTCAAAATACAATAAAATTTGCATGGCGAATTCATCTGCAAATTAACATCTAATTCCATTTATCGGTGGGTTCTAACAGTGTTGGAAAAAATAGGTGCCTTGACATGACTTCCAGTCACACGCAAGTGACAGCGCGGAGTGGATCTGCGGTGAACTGACCAAGTCTCACGGACTGATATGGGACACATTCGGCTATTCCCGCTATCCCATAACTTTGCGTATTTGCCTGTGACTCCAAATAATTGTTGCAATTAACACTGGAATCTTTATTTACGCATGCTGCAATATAAACAAAGCTTCCCGTTTGTGTGTTCCCTCCGTAAATTACGACTGATTCACACATGTTCACTGGGCGGAAGCCATGATGAAAACATTGTAACGCGAGCCGTAATAATAATAATAATAATAATAATACGGTGGCTCTCCGCTTGTCTGCCGCGGTCCTGTGTCACTCTGTGACACAGGTGGCCCAGAAAAAAAAAAAAAAAAAAAAAAATCCATCCCTCTCACACCCTATCTCCGCCTCTAAGGCTCAGGCTTTTCCCATGGGAGCCCCCATGGGAGCCCTTATAAGGGCTACCACCATTCCCATTCCTTCCCCTTCCTGTACTCTGGAATTCTAATTTAACCTGTTGCCTTCTAACTCTATTATTTCATTCCTTTTCTCCCAGCATCCTACCAGGTAGTCCTGTACATTTTTATTACCTTTCCTGCCTCCCAGAAAGCCACCTTTCATACCTAAAATCCATGCTATACGTTCCTCTTCCTCTAAACCCTGAACCTCTTCTAAACCCTTGTAATTGTAATCTTCTCTGCACCACTTTCTGAAAAAATCTTCCCTTATCTCTCTATATGCATCACACCACAACAGCCAATGGTCCACTGTCTCATCTGCCTCTTTTCTACATGACTTACATTTTCCATTACTCCCTGTTGTCCACTTTTGACTTCTCTTTTCGAGATTGATTACTCCTGCCCTACTTTGAAACAGAAGTTTGGATCCCTTCCCTCCATCCCAACACACACTTTTCTGTGGCTTTTCTAATACCTTGTATGCCTTCAATGTACTTTTTTCCCTGACTCCTCTTTTCCAGTCTTCTTTCCAACCCTCTGTAACAGTCTTACCTACATATACTTTCCAATCATCCACCTCATCATATCCTTTTAGTTCATATTTCTCTGCTAACCCGTCTATGTCTTTGACCCATCTTGTCTTTTTCCTTGGCTACCTGATTGTAAACTTTCCTGCACCACCTGTCTTCACTTATTCCTTGTAAATAACCCCAATACTTTAACTTAGCTTTGGCAATTCTATCTGTGATTTTATTCCATCCTAACTCTCCTAGGACTGCTTCTGTTGCTGTACATGGTGGTGCTCCTAGTATACATTTCCCCATCTCATTCTGTGCTTTCTCCATTTCCTGGATATCTCCCTCACTCACTGAAATCACATCTAAGCCATATATCATTCCTGGTATTGCAACTCTATCCCATAGTACTCTTGCTGTGTATGCTCTGTTGAAACTGTTCAATGCAGTAGCTTTAATCATTCCTTTCGTGCGATTCACTTTCTGTTTAATCTTCTCCACCTGATACCTGAACATGCCTTTACCCGTTGCTTTAATCTTAACACCTAGGTATTCATACTCATCAACCTCCCCAATTTCAATTAACTGTTCCCTACCTTCTGGGATTTGGAACTGCCCAATTCTCCATTTTTATTTCCATCTGGTTTCTTCCCAAGAGTCATCACTTTACTCTTATCCTTACTAAATTCTAACCTCCATTTATTCCCGTATTCCCCTGCTATGTTCAGCATCTCTTGCAGTTCTTTCTGGGACTCTGCCATAAGTACGATGTCATCTGCAAAGAATAGACCAGGAATTTTTAGATCACCTACCCTTATGCCCTTATCACACTCCATCAACTTGTCCCCCAACTCCTTAACATACAAAGCGAACAAAATTGGGGACAGCACACACCCCTGCTTTAGGCCTATATCCAGACTTGCATTCTCTACTTCTACCTTTCCTACTGAAAGTGTACAGTCTGCATCTTTGTAGAGTGCTTTCAGAATTTCTAGAAAATTTCCACCAAATCCCAATCCACTCAGTTTTCCCCATAGAGCATCTCTCCATACCCTGTCATACGCTTTCCTCACATCTAAGAATCACATGAAGACTTTCTTCCGCTTCTGTCTTGCCAGTTCTAAAACCTGGGTCAATGTGAAGATGTGGTCACCTACCCTTCTACCTGGTCTGAAACCATTCTGAATTTCCCCCAGAAGTCCGAGCCTTTCAACTATTCTACTTAGTCTCCAGTACATTATCCTACTGAAAATTTTACCCACATTTGATGAAATCGCAATGCCCCTACACTGATCCAATTGACCTCCTGGGCCCTTCTTTGGGATATATGAAATCCTTAGTCTATTCCATTCCTTTGGTATTTGTCTTTTCTCAATGACCCTATTGAAAAGCAACTGTAAACTATCTTCAATTTCTTCTGGCCCTCTCTTTATGAATTCTGTCAAGATATCATCTGGTCCTGGGGCTTTGCGTAGCCGCATCTGTTCAACTGCTATTTTAACTTCTATACTTCTGATCCTACAACACATCTCTGGATCCCATTGATCCTGTGTGTACTCTGCTTGACACCCTGGTACTGTTCCCTGACCCCACTGTGGGTTATTGACTTCTTCCCAATGCTCCCTTAAGGCTTCCTGTATTTCTTCCTTGTTTTCAGTCCTTTTCCCTCTGTGTATGATTTCCACTGCTTTATTCTGTTTTCGCCGATTGACCTGTTTCCAAAAGATGACTGACCCTTCCCCCCCCCCATTCTCCGTTATTTTCCTTGTCATTTGTTCATTATTGCTGGCCCTCTTCTCTGCTTTCATCTCTGCTACATTCCATCTACATTCCATATACTGTCTCTTAGCTTCTTCTATATCACCTTGTGAGTATCTGTTTTTCCTGGCTAATCTCCATGCTCTATTTTTAACCCTCTTTGTTTTTATGGCTCCTTTAAGTTCTGGGTCTATTCTATATCCTAGATTTTCAACTGGGACTTTCTTTCTACCTATCTTCTCCTGTGCTACCTTAAGAATTCTTCTGGTCAGGTCCCCATTCATTTCCTGTACTTCTCCCTCGTCTTCAAATCTATTCTTCCATTCCTGCAATTCAACTTTGAGACTCTCTTGATACCCTGCCCAGTCTGTTTCTTCCTTAATATTCCACACCCATTTAGTTCCCCCTCGGTTTCTTCTTTGGTATTTCATGTTAATGGAGACTATCATCCAGTTATGGTCACTGCCTATATCCAATCTCCCTTCATCATCTATTTCACAGTTTTGAGTCATCTGAAATATTCCATTGTCCACTAAAATATAATCAATTATTGTCTGCCTTTCACCAGATGCCCATGTCCACTTTCCTTTACATTTTACATCCCTATTAACTATCCTCAGACCAAATTCCCTTGTGAAATTCAGTAACCTGGTTCCATTTCTATTAATTCTGCTATCCCCTCCCTCTATTCCACTCATTCCATTTCCTATGTGTCCGTTAAAATCTCCAGCTATCATAACCTGGTAGCCCTGCTGCTGAACGTCGCTAACCATCATTCTCATCCTATCATATATCTGGTCATTCCATTCATTAGGTAACCCCTCACGACCCACATACACTACAGCTATTGCTACCTTATTTCCATTTGACTCTATTCCTATCCACTGCATCTCATTTTTCACCTCGTTGTCTTCTTCCCAGGAGTCTTGCCATACCTCGTGCCACTTTACCCCCTTCTTAATCAAAAAGCCTACTCCTCCTCCTTTTCTTTGTCCACTTTCTCTCCCTGTACCTATCAACTCATACCCTGCTGGGCATGCTACTATGCTAACCTCTTCCTTTCTGATATGTGTTTCTGCTAGGGCTACAATATCTATTCCCTCACTCTCTATTACATCTCCTATCTCTGCCATTTTGTTTTTATATCCCCTGCAATTGACATACCCTATTTTCACTGTCTTTGCTTTGCTGTTATTCCTCATCCTTATGCTTTCATTTTTCCTGCTTCCAACATTTTTCCCTAGAGACTGCCTGGTAGACGCCGGGATTTCTAGTTTCCCTGCAGCTGCACCCACTCACTATAGACCTGCCCTAGCCTATCTCCTCCTGCCTGACTAGGGTGCAGCCCATCCCAGGCGAACAACTCCCTCCTGCCGACAAAATCCTCCCATACATCCCTGAATGCTATACCCCTCCCCCTACACATCCTACCCAGCTGCCTATTTATCCCACATATCCTGCTAGCCTCCCAGCTACTCATCCTCGCCCTTGGTAGGATCCCCATAACTAGCGCCTCACAATCTAACTGCCCTATCCGGTCTAAGAGTCCCCTATACCTTCCCAAAACTGTCTCTGTACCCACCCTTCCTATTCCCCCCTCCTCCCTGTCCGACAGGTCATTAGTCCCAACCTGGACTATGACCTTCGGACACTCCCCACTGCTCTGCACTAGCCCCTCTAAACGCTCCTCTACGTCTCTAATCTTAGCCCCTGGCAGGCATACCCTCACCCTATTCTCCCTGTCCCTCCTACAAAAGGTCCCATCTATCCTCCTAACGATACTGCTTCCCACCACAACTGCCTGTCTGACACTAATCCTCTCTCCTCCCGCTTCCCTCCTGGCCTGCGTCTCCTCCCTCACTGTCTCCCCTGCCGTCTCTCCCTCCTCCCCTACACCCTCCTGCCCACTGGTCCCTACCTCCTCCTGCACTGTCTGTCCTATCGCCTCTCTATCCCCTTCCCCGTTCTGCCCTTGACCACGCTCCTGTCCCCCTACCATGCTAGCCCCCTCCCCTGCAGCCCTACTCCTATCTCTGGCCTCCTCCAGCTCTAACTTAAGGGCTGCCAACTGGACTTCTAAAGTCTCAGTCCTCCTGCACTTCCCGCACCTGTATCTAAAACTTTCCTCCCTTGCCTCCTCAAAGCTACAGACCAGCCCAGTACATCCAAACTCCTCCCACATACAGCACCCCTCGCACTGTATGTATCCCTCCCACTCTCTGTCTACCTCCCTCGTCTCTGTACCTCTCCCCCCGTCTCCTGTCCCTTCCTCTGCTCTGCTCTCCTCCCACCCTCCTATCCGTTCCCGTCCTGCCTGCTTCCCTCCTCTAGAACACCTCCCTCTTGTTCCCTTCCCTCGCCCTGCTCCTGTCCTGCTCTGCGGCACACCACGACCCGACATGCTGACTCTAAGTCTGAATTGGCTCATTTTTGCATGTGACTCAATTGACCAATCGGGTGATGTGTTGTGCGTCAGACCACATGGCCAAAGCAGCTGTTTATGTACAGTTGCATGAAAGATGTCGACGGTGCGCACACTCGATTTCTGATTTGAAATATTAAAATTTTCGTTTGAATTTGATTTAGGAACACCTTTTATTGCAAGGAACTTGCCAATACTGTATACGCAAATTTACTACGATGTACCGATAGCATTCATGGTGGGTACGCAAACGATATGCGTTTACAGAACTGAAAAAAAAAAAAATTTGCACTGTTGAAAAAAATATTCCAACCGCAACGTTTTGCGCACACCGGGCGCGTTATACGAAACAGAAATATTTTTAAGGCTGGCCTTAGTATCATATTAGCAAATAGCCACATAGGTGTACGCTGTAGTTCTGTTCATTAATTTTTACATATGTGTCCTCAGTCTTTTAGTCATTTTATTTTGGTGCTGCGACACTACCTAGATGATATTACATATGGTAGACATATGTGTACACTCTAGAGCTATGTATACTGGTAAGTTAGGTGATACTTCGATACTTAGTAGCAGGAAAGTTTGTTTTTTTGGGGTTTTTTTTTTTTTTTTTTTTTGATTTTTTGTTTTTTTTTTTTGTTTTTTTTTTGTTTTGTTTTTTTTTTTTTTTGTTTTGTTTTGTTTTTTGTTTTTTGTTATTTCTTCTTCTTTTTTAGGTGCTAGAGAACTTTCAAACTTACTTCATGTGATTTAATTGTACAGGACAGTGTTTTCCTAGATCTTTCATGTCGACAAATATAGTTAATTGTAATTAGTGATATGGATTATAATTCCTGCTGTAGCTTATACATTGTTATTATATTGTTTTGTATTCCAGTGATTATTGTACTCTTTGTATGACTTATGAGTCAACATTGACTCCACAAAGGTCAATAAAATTACTTACTTACTTACTTACTTACTTACTTACTTACTTACTTACTTACTTGCTTACTTACTTACTTACTTAGTACCCCATCCCCTTTCTTTTGTGTGATTCAGTTGTTAGGATAAAAAGCTAACACTGGGTGGAGAAAGGGAAGGAGAAGCCAGAAGGAGACGGAGAAGGAGACGGGGAAGCCTAAGCAAAAAGAAGGAGACGGAGAACGAGGTGAAGGAGAAAGTTGTTGTTCGTTCCTACTTTATCGTGTCTTTTAAAAATGCCTGTTGACACCTTTGATAAAAGATTCCACACCTTTTATAGTCGTATCAAAGAAAGATGATTTTAACTTCAGGTGCGCATTGATAATTTGCCTGAGCGAACTTCAAACGCTTTTTCTACAGCTCCATCATTGCCACTTTGTCGTAATATTTTCCAAAAAAGACACCAGCCTGAGAAAAGCTCTACGCTGCAATTTTTAAAAATAAGATTTCAAATCAAGAATATGAAGCCATTAGAAGCCTGACTCAGAGACTCTATAAACCATTGGCGTTAGCCGAAGTCTCAATGTTGAGTGAGCAATTAGGCCTTGTATTTAGGTGGAAACAAGTGGATGATAATTATACAAACTGTCATAATTACGAGCGGTGTTGCTGGTTGGGACGAAATGATTCTGGGCAGGAAAACCACGATCCGCGAAGTGGCAAGTAGTGTCCTTGGGCATAATCATTGAGTCCCAACCAGAAATACGCGCGAATGATGGTTTGTATGTATTTATAATATTTTATCCCATAATGTTTCTATGGAATACTCTATTTAATTAGACAACAAACGATAGTTTTTAAGCCGAAAAAAAGGCCAGAAATACTTAGAAAAGCATAAATTTATAACCACCCCACACTGCCATTCGCGGATTAATCGGTGTATTCTCTAGAAATGCAATGCGGAAAAATCCTTTCAGCAGCATTAATTCAGTGTCGTTTTGATTATTCTTGTTCTTTGTGCTTTTCAGGCTTCAACAAAACATTTCAGAAAAAACTTCAAATATCCCAGAACAAAGTAGTCTGGTTTATTTTGAATTTAGATGAACGTGACCACATTGGTCCGAAGGAATTGAATAGTATCCACCTGCTGAACGTTGAAGGCACAACCATATTTCAAAAATTTATAATTGAACTGCCCCATCATACATGCAACATGATTTTACTAAAATCAGTGAGCAGCATGGATACAACACGAGATGTCATAACAAAAAGTTTTTGTACCTACGGTAAAAGGGGCAACCAAAAATTATTATTATTATTATTATTATTATTATTATTATTATTATTATTATTATTATTATTATTATTATTATTATTATTATTATTATTATTATTATCATTATTATCATTATCATTATCAACATTATCATTATCATCATTATCATTATTATCATTATCATTATAATATAATTATTATCATTATCATTATCATTATTATTATTATTATTTATTATTATTATTATTATTATTATTATTATTATTATTATTATTATTATTATTATTATTATTATTATTATTATTATTATTGTTATTTTTATTATTATTTTGCAGCAATCAATGACTGGAATGAACTCCCTGTAGAAATAACATGAACTGATACCATAAAAACTTTTAAAAAGCAAGTAAAAGCTTTTCTTGCAGAAAAAGCTACCATGTCCGAAAATGATTCCTTTATGTATTATTAAGATTTCGATTTTGGTATTATAACTTGATTTAAGGTGCTAATCTGCATGCTGTAACAATGAATGAAAGTGGTATCATTGGTATTTTAGTTTTATTTCTAACATATTTGAACCCTTAAAGTGCTAATCACTGCTATAGTCGTTTTCTCATTGCTGTTAAACATAGAATGGCTAAAATATTCAAATTCCTCATGAAGATACCTTTTATTTAAATACCAGCAAGCCTAGTCTAAAGCAAAAAGTAGTCTTAGTCAACAGCTTTCCTGGGGGCAAAGTGCGCGCAAAGTGTCCCCAGGAAAACTGTTGACTCAGTCTTAAATCAGCGCTTTAAGGGTTAAAACTTATATACACATATGAATCATTTTTTTTCATTGTGTTTATATTCATTTTTATTTATACCAAGGAACCCAAGGGAAATAAGCCAGGTCAAACTAACTTTCTTGTGTCATCCTGGTGTTGGTCAATACTTTGTCTTTGTAACCTCATTTTAGCTTGTATATGAGCTATCTCCTATATCTTATAATTTTAACTATAAATGATTTGATTTTCTGTGATACTTTTATTTAAATACCAGCAAGCCTAGTCTAAAGCAAAAAGTAGTCTTAGTCAACAGCTTTCCTGGGGGCAAAGTGCGCGCAAAGTGTCCCCAGGAAAACTGTTGACTCAGTCTTAAATCAGCGCTTTAAGGGTTAAAACTTATATACACATATGAATCATTTTTTTTCATTGTGTTTATATTCATTTTTATTTATACCAAGGAACCCAAGGGAAATAAGCCAGGTCAAACTAACTTTCTTGTGTCATCCTGGTGTTGGTCAATACTTTGTCTTTGTAACCTCATTTTAGCTTGTATATGAGCTATCTCCTATATCTTATAATTTTAACTATAAATGATTTGATTTTCTGTGATACTGTTTTTACACTTTTACTTTACCCGTCTGTTTATTTTGTAACACATATGATTTGAGTTCTGTGATACTTAATACAATTTTCATTTTTCCTTTATGTTCAATCTGTAATTTGATTTGAGTTCTGTGATATTTAATGTATCATGTTCTGAACTTATGCTCCACCATTTGTCAGTGTCTCAGTTTTTTGTATTTATTTTATGTACTGTCTTGTTGCATTTTATGACTAGCACCAAAAAAAGTCAAATCAAATCAAATCAAATCAAATCAAATCATACGGTACTACATAACACGGGAGGCAGACGTGATAGCCGTAACACATACCTGTATTACCCTCCCAAGGACCCCATTATTGATTCCTGGCATGCAGTTTTGGTGTGTTCCGTAGCCATTAACGCTTAGACACGCATATATATATATATATATATATATATATATATATATATATATATATATATATATATATAAAGAGATGATCACTGCTTCGTAAGTGGACTAAAAGTGCATTCCAGGTTATTAACCTGCAACGTCCGTGCAATTCATGTTTGACAAGTTAATCTCCGTGAAAATAAGATAAAGTCAAGAAGATGAATGTTTCATGCATAACGTAGTGGGCAATCATGATTTTATCTATTAATTGTGGCTAATTTATGCACGTTGCAAGTGAAATGAACAAAGGAGAAAAAGGAATGTTTTATCGGCATTCTGATTCAGTAGGCTACTTTTCGGTCAGACCAATTACATGTGACATGTCTTTGACAACGCTTCAGAAATTACTGTAGTTTTTAAACCTGATTTTGTCGTTTCAGTTTTATGGAAATAAACTGAAATGATAGCAACCAATTAAAACAGAAGAAAAATATCTTAACCTAAAGCAATGAAACAACAAAAGTGTTTTTGCCTCTGTGAGACAAATTCAAACAGGACAGATAGCTACCAAGGCATGATCCGTTCATTTTCACAAGGATCTTCTGCAGAAACTGAAAAAAGTGTAGGTTACATCTGGATTTTTTCAAGCGGCTTCTGAAACGAGATTAACTTAGGCGCACTTTGGCACCCAAGGCATTGGGCTTTTTGTAAGTTTAACTCTGTCAATGCCAATAGTAAGTTTTGACTAAGTCAACAGCTTTCCTCAACGTGCTTTGAGCGGATTGCACCCAAAGCGCACACAGAAAAAATGTTGACCTGAACTATTTTTATGGTCCTTCAATTGCAGGTGTGCTGGTACTTGAATGAAAGGTCGGTTTACAAAGGATATGAAGTTAGCTTCGTTATCTTAATTTAAAACACATCGACCTCTGCCATTTTTGGCAGTGGAATAGTTAAACGATGATTGTTGCATTGTGCTATTTCTAAGAGACTCGTCGTGTTTGATTTAACCAATGAAGCTCAGGTATCAAAACCTGTGTCTTCAACTTTAATGCATGAGAATAGCATGCCCCAGGTTAACAGCTTAGTCAACATGAGTCAAGAAAACCAATTGACTCAGTCTCAATTACAATTAACGGTATAAAAGGTGTTGGGTTCACACGTGAGCAACACTTACGCACTCTTCCATAGGCTATATAGATAGCGTGGACTGGCCGACAATATTAGAATCATGTGCTCAGTGCTGCAACAGTATCCCCTCGACTGATAAATGTATCACAAATTTATCTGGCACCTATATACATATCCGACATCGGCATGCGCGAAATTACTGATTGATGTCGAGACAGATTTTCATAACGAACCTGCACTGTTTATAGTTATTTTGTTATTAGTAGCACGGTGGTCATTTGGTTCAAGTACATTTTTGTTTTAAAAGCGATTTCGGGGGGGGGGGGGGGGGGGGAGGGGGCAGTCTACATTTACACCTCCCGCAAGTCGAGATTTAAGCAAATGCAATTGAATATCACTTTTAAGACCACCTAATGGATTGAAGATTTATCTTAAATGGGCAGTGGTTTTAATTGGAATAGAATTTAATTAGGGATTAACAAAAGTGAAACCGTAAACTGGTGGTTTCCATATAGTATTGGACTCTTTACGGAGGTGATTTGAATTGGAGAATGTACAAAGCAGCAAATGTTAATAAACAAGGGTTACTGTTGCACGCTGGAGGAAAGCTCAAGGAAAAACAGAATATCTATGTTTGTACACATGCATTATTAATGGATATTATGGAAAGAATAAAATTCCCGCCATCCACCCACACAAAAACAACTAAATCTATGTAGACAAAGTTATTTTACACAAGCGAATGTCAGAGTCTTGTATCCTGGAGTCTCCATTGGTGTCACAATGCATTGGTGGCAGAGTATATGTATGCCAGTACTTAGCTCTGGGTTTGAAATCTTTAGTCAAAATGCTAATTGTTAGAGCAGCTCTCTAGTCACCTCAAGGAATCCGGATGAAACGCTGTTATGGTATAGGAAACAAATTTCGTCATATAGTCACTAAAAGACCAAGAATGACAGAACAATATGTCTCTGACACAAGTCGTCTTCGGCTGTGTAAATTACAAGTCAACCATTCCAGCAGATGCTATGGTAAATCAGCTGAATGATGGGTTCGTCGATTCGCTATGGTACTTGACTGCAGTTGAAGACACCAAAAAGCCGCGGTAAGAGCAACAGGTGCTTACCACCTTATTTACCAGGAGCTTTTAAAACAACTTTGATTAATCCTCATGTTAACCACAGTATTGTATTTTATTATCCTAAGAGTGATGTCAGAATGCTGATCCTATGCATAATTATAAATATTGTCATATGACTGAGATATTTTATCTCGACATACATCTAATTGTTTATATGGAGGTTTTAATAAAATATCATCATCATCATCATCATCATCATCATCATCATCATCATCATCATCATCATCATCACCATCACCAATAATAAAAGTAACCAATCAGACTTATAATTATTATCGATTGCGTATATGGAGATAAAGCAGACATTTGTGTTACATTCTGAAAGAGTGATGCCATCCAACAACTGCTGAGTATAACTACATCCAAGTTTCGTCATCTTCATACAACACTTTAATGCGATAATGTTACTTTGAGGGGATAAATAAACTATTCTTGTGGTCATAGAATGTATAAATTCATTACCTTCAGGGCAGATATTGCACTCATATTTGAGGTTTGAATTCCAACAGAAGCCACTTTTATGCCGTTTATATCAACTTCATTGCCAAAGAAAACAGGATTATCCGTCTTATATATTGTCTGTTTAATTGTGATGCTAACCCAAATGCCAACAATATCAAATGACTGTTGTTAAATGCACATAGAAATATAACTCGACACACTAAGCAATTAACTTTTCCTGATATGATTTATATAAACAATTATATTATTTGCGTCTGGTACAATGTTGATGTGGGATATTTATTAACTGCAGCTGACATAAATATGATTCTATGGGTATTAAGAAATAACACTATCAAATTGCAACTTGAGAACATCAAGTTAACCCTCCCTGGTTTAGTATAACGCTGAGTCAGCAGCTTTCCTTGGTGCGGGTTGAGCGATGTTGATGTTGAGCCTGGGTATCCTATCTACGAACGATTTAAGTGAAAGCATTGCGCACACAACATTTTGCATCCGCACGCCTCTGGGCGATTTGGTTGGGAAGAGCGTTAAATACAAAGGCAACATAAGCAATACACGTATTCAATTCACAACAATATAATATTAAAACTACATGAACGAATGTTGATTAAATGAATGCTGTCACACTCTATAAAATATTTACTGAATTTTAAACCCGAAACAAAATTTCAACACGTATTAACGTCATCTTTGCAAATGCACAACTTAACTAGAAAAGAAGATTTGCTTCACTGCAAATCTGTCTGGGTGCCTTCAAAATGAGACAAGTTTGAAATGCTACACTTTGCCATTGTTCAACATAATCTAAATTTCGCGTATTACCCTAACTTTTATAAAGTAAAATGCCGCAACTTTGGTTCTTGGTTCATTGGATGTGGCCATGTCACAAACTTATAAAATGAACTTTGAATGAAGCTAGTATCTATAATAGTTTTGAAGCTATACAACATTTTAATATTATGGATTTGCCTAATTTGCATAAGTTGAAAGCCTACAACTTTGGTTTATGGTTCATTGGATGGGGCTCTGCTACAAACCTGTAAATTGATGCAGGAATGGCACCTCTATCTATAATAGTTTTGAAGCTATTCAAGATTTAGATTTTGCATTTTTACCTTCTTTGCATAAACTAAAATCCTACAACTTTGGTTCATGGTTCACTGGATGCGGTTTGCCACAAACTCATAAATTGAAGTTGAAATGGTATGTCTATGCATAATAGTTTTGGAGATATTCATCTTTGAAACTTTTCAAATCCCCTTATTAGCATAATTTGAAATTTATACTTAACCTATACTGTCCATTATATTGGCAGGTGTCAAAAACCTATATAGGCACATTGAAATTTTGAGTATCTGCAATATTTTGGAAGGTATGGAGCTTTTCAAATTTCAATTGCCCCTAAATTTGCATACTTTTAAACCTCATGACTATTCCAAATGAGATGCACAATTTCACTGGATATGTCAGTCAGCATAGCAAGTTTGGTGGTTTTTGGAACAATAGTGCTTGAGAAAATCTCCAGATCAACTTGGTTGTGAAGAAGGAAAGAAAGAAAGAAAGAAAGAAAATTCCAGTGTTTACTGATAAAGTGAAACCTCTCTAAACTGGGCACCCTTGGGATCGGAAAAAAGTCACCCATGGGACCAGAGAAAAGTGCCCACTCCTGATAGGGTCAGCCCCTTTGGGCAGTTTGGATGAGCATATGTGCATGTATATGTACATTATGCACACACGCACACACACACACACACATACATACACACACACACACATACATATATATATATATATATGTATATATATATGTACAGTGTATACATATCATAATTCAAGTGAATGTGTATACATGCAATACAAAACTGTCCTTCTTCCTTTATTACATAAACAAATGTTAGCAGAAGCTGTCAAGAAACTACATAAATATATACATGGAACCAAGACAAAACTATGCTGTCTCAGTATTGGCTATGAAGAACAGGCTTCATCTCATTGGTTACAAGAAAACAAAGACTTGAAAGTGTCCACTGAGATGACACAAATTCTACACTCCTTGTTCGCTGACTCAGCTCTGCATGTAGTCTATTTTTGACAGAGGGTAAACTCAGGCTTGTTCTGCCTAGAAGTCCAGTCCCTCGGATCCCTTGGGACTGATTAGCTCAGCAGACTGACATTGCCTCAGGCAAAAACAGGCCAGCTGAGACACCAATTTCGGTCATGGTGCATTGACAGGTCTGTTCTGCACTAGTGGAAACTATAGCCTGCCTGGTACATATGGCAGCATGGAGTCAATCTGTTCCTGCATGAAGAGAAAGAGATGCTCTGTATTTTATTGAGAGCCTCATCACACAGTTGCTGGGAGTCCCCCCCCTCCCAATTTGCTACAAAACCCAAACCTTCCAAAGCATACATCTAGCATGCATGGATAGAAAGCTGCCTGTAAGACAGGTTCAAGCTAATAAATCATGAATGCAAAATGGTTGCCTGGTACCATGGAGGTCAAGCAATAGGTCATACAGCAACAGTTCAAAGCCTGTATGTGGATTGGGCAGAAATTTGGTGAATTTAGCATACATTAAAATTCCCCAAGTTTTGTTTGTATGCTATTGGATTTGCCAGTTGTCTCAAACCTATATGTGTAAGTTAGAACTTTGTGTCTATCTCCAATAGTTTAGAAGATATGGAGCTTTTAGAATTTTAATTGCCCTTCATTTGCATAATTTTAAACATCCTGACTATTCCAAGTTAGGTGCCTAATTTCACTAGTAGGTTATTCACCATGTCAAGTTTGGTGGTTTTCGGAATAAGAGGGTCCGAGAAAAACTCCAGACAAATCTAGTCGTGCAGAAGAATGAAAGAAAGAGTGAAAGAAAGAAAGAAGGAAAGAAGAATGAATTCTTGGAAAAACAAAATGTTTATTTTAAAAATGCCCTTGGAATAATTTTGAATGTTATCTCATGCGATGAATTGAGTAAGTTATCAGAATAAAAGAGTGAAGATGTCAACATTGCTGATATACATGTCTGGTAATAAGACACTTGTCGAGTGGAAGGGTGTCAGAACCTTGCACCGAGCTGCATAAGCCATTTTCTTAATGAATTTGACTAGTTTGAATATAACGAGTAAGAATGTAAATTTTGACACTTTATCCTTATGGGCAAAATATTGCACATTTTGCACTTAAAGAGGTAATGGTTTCTTTGGTGAGTTCTGGTCTGAAATATCATACATTATTTAAGATCAACCAAATTGAATGTGTTTTGTGGACGAAATACTGGTGTGTTGCTTTTAATTTGAATGTAAATGAGCTGCATATAGCTAAAAAGGTATGCCTAAAGCATTAATTTGATATACCTCTAACACTGATATACGTAAAGTGATGCCACACATACCCATTACAGTATAGCTTTATCACCGATACAAGTATGTAAAGTAAATATATTGCGTTGAAAGCATGAAGTAACGGGATTAGTATGGGGCTTTGTGACGTGAAACTATTAACATCATGTCGTATCATATGAAAACATACTATGTGAATTATATGCAATTGATTACGATCTCAAAATATATTTCAAACGTTTAACAGTTTTATTATATTTTAACTATAATCATGCGTATATATTACCTTTAATCACTTCTGTCTTAAATTTGGTATCCACTTGAACTTGTTTAATGTTTGTGATTTTGAAATTCAGGCAACTCCGTAATGTAACAATACACGTCAAGACTCAGTCAAGAAATTGTTCGATGGATTGCTCAACTGTTTCCCCCCTCAATTCGCCCAAAAGTACTCGAATGTAAATTGTCATCTGCGTCAAAGTTTTTACTTAAATTTCTCGTTACTAAAAAAAAAAATTGCTGAAATTTGACGAAAAACCATTTATGATGGCACGCCCTATGTCAATAGCTTTCCTTGTGCTGAACCCCCGCCAAGGAAAACTATTGACTTAGTTGTACTCCGACTAGAAATGGGTTAACCTTTTCCTTGTTAGAATAGGACTGAGTCAGCAGCTTTTCTTAGCGCGGTTTGGGCGTGATGCACCAAACTCGCGATATGAAAATGTTTATCTGCTGTGTGCATCATTCTGGATGACAAATAGCTCAATTAGGGACAGTTGGCTTCTTTCTGCCAGTTCCATACATATTTATTTTCTGCGTATTAACTTCTCCATGGTTGTTCACTTAACATACTATATTTTATTTTATTTTATTTTATTTTATTTTATTTATTTTAATTTATTTTATTTTAATTTATTTTATTTTATTTTATTCTGAGTTTTATGTTAGAAGTACTAGAGTGGGGAGCAGAAAGCATGCACTGCAGGCAAACTCAATGGTATCGAGCTCATGGCAATCATATAAAGTAGAAAACCGATTTTCCATTGGGAAATTATATTCAACATGTCGATTTCTTATGCAAACTGTTGATTGTGTATCAAATAATATTTGCTTTTTATCAACTGTCCACACAACCACTTGTATTGCAGTGCTCTGCTCAAAGAAATTTCGCTTTCTGTCAACATAATCATGTACATGGAAATACTTGTACAACCACGAAGTTATTGCACCACAATACATGTATATCCAATTCTGAAAAGACAACAGGAGTCTCAAGGACTTGCACCACAAGATATCCAATTCTGAAAAGACAACAGCAGCCTCAAGGACTTGCACCGCAAGATATCCAATTCTGGAAAGACAACAGAAGCCTCAAGGACTTTGTCTGATGTGCTTTCATCAGTCCGAAATCATGACGAAACAGTTTATATTTGGTGTATTTTGTTGATGTAGCCAAATTTGGATGGGTGCTATATAGTATGGCCAAAAAGACAGGCAGTGCTTGAGTGCAACGCATGTCTGCTGTGGATGTTATGAAATCAGCTACATGTGTCAAAGGAGCATGCTGCAGCAAGACAGCAGGCTTCTCGTACATAACAAAATGGCTGTGTAGATTCAGAATGCCAGAGTGAGCATACATAAGACAATCTGTTGTGCATGGAATAACGGAAAAAAAATCCTGTAAAATGAGGAAGAAATATGCCCTATACCACATTGCACCTTAGACACTATTTTGTGATAAATGTAAAGTTTATTGCCATGTGTTTGACAACACGAGTGTGAATGGATATTGTTTTATATTTTATACAGGAGCCCATATATGTATACGCACTACAATCAAATATATATATATGTTTCGTATACCTAGGTTCACACAGAATGTACACTGCGATGGAAAGAGAGACAATTCATAACCCTGAGAAGTATAGCAGTAGTGCTAGTATATTCTCGGGATAGTCCGTGTATAAATGGATATACATACAAAGGATTGCACCACCTGGTTCTGTTTGAAAAATAAAGTAATTGTACCAACGTATTGTTTGATCTATCTCTTCATTCACTGCATTTAATGTTTCTGATCACGCCAAAGTGCATCAAACATGTTGTGCCCATTGCTGACAAACATACCACTGGCACTACAATATCGTGTATAACCGATGGATTTGTTAAAGTGCATTATTATAACTGACACAAACCTGCTTTAAACTTTTTATGTTGGGCTTTGTCAGCAGATGAACACAGTACATGCACGAGCATAGAGATTAAATAATTTGATCAAAACTACATGTGGCCAATTTTAAAATGATAAATACAGAAAGACCGTGTTGAGCTCATCACATCTTTATTATTCCTTGATCAATTTGACAATTTTACCTGCAGGATTCAACAGGCTGTCTACAGACTCCAAGATGAACACCTGGTACTCTTTTTACCTTTAATCGTGAAACAACATACAGTATGTTTTATTAAGATTAAATATTATATCATGCTTAGCTGCATAGTTTGTGTGAACAGTTTTGGCGAGAGAACACTGCCTTGACAGGCGCTGTTTGACACTTTAGAAGGTTCAGAACTTTTACTCCACAGAACAATTAGGAGCGGAGTGCTATACCACATACTCAGAAGACGCATAAACTACAAAGGAATGTTTCTGTCAATTAATATAGAAAAGAATATACGACCATTAACTTTATCGAAGGCTTTAAATCATCTGCTGAGCAGATGTATATGAACTTAAGCATGTATGTACACCTATATGTTGCGTGCTTTTGCTTGTGCCCAAACTGGTACCTTGCGATAAAGAGCTGCATCTATCAACGATCCAATAAAATAATTTGTATCAGCTTGGACTAATGCACAAAACTATGGATTGTCGCAATTGTGACCGCGACAGTATGCCACTTTTTTACGTGTGACGACTCTTGTGACAAGAGCAGGCAATGTAGTGGCAAAAGTTGTGACAGTGACACATTTCACCTGGACACTAGTGCCTGCATATGATATGAATAGAAAAAGCTGGAGTCTTGTCACAGTCTTGTCCCTTGTGACAGTGACATACTGTCAGTGCGACAACGTTCGTCAATGCAGAGCCTCACCCTTGCAGTCTTGTAATCTTGTCCCACTCTTGTCACATCTGACTAAGTGACATACTGTCAATGACAAGTTTCATCAATAGATAGCCAAAAAGTCTTGTCACTGTGCAAAGTGACGTGTTGTCACAGTCCAAAGTTTCGTCGATAGATAGCCTAAAAGTCTTGTCACTGTGATAAAGTGACTTGCTGTCAGAGTCACAAGTTTGGTCGATACATAGCATCACCCTTCCCTCGGTGTAGTTTCGTCCCACTCTTGACACACTCGACAAAGTTGTTGTACATTATGTATTCGGCAGTATTTCACGTTTATACATTCCTTTCATTAAAGTGTGTCGCCTTTACCATACACTTGGTGAAGGAAAGTTGCCGCTACACATTGTTTTGAACATATTAGAAATAAAAAAGAAAAGAAAAAAAAAACAATTAGCAAAAAGCTAAGTCAATGCCCTATCATAATCCTTCTTGACATCATGTTAAAAAGCATATCCGGGAATTTAAGGCTGCAAAACATGCTTGGTGGTTTCAATGGAACGTGATAATATGTTTGTTAATTTATACGTTTAGAAACATACGGTAATTGGATCGGCTACAGAGTGCAGAGAGTTTGTTTGTTTGTTTGTTTGTTTGTTTTTTTTTGGGGGGGGGGGGGTGAGAGCTACGCGGAATAAGTGGCACTGTTGCTCCTTGTGTAAAAGTGACATGCTGTTACTGTCCAAGTTTTTCTAATACGTAGCCTAGTCTCCAAGTTGCTCACTTCTTGTTACATGTGACAAAGTGACAACCGCACAGATATGTGGACGAAACAGCACTTGATGCCTAGCTATCATGAAGTAAGACCTAATTTGATCATAGAAAATAACAATACCAAAATAATCAGAAGGAAAAGATACGGTGCATGGCCGCTGAAACGTGTCATAGTTTTTCATCGATTTTCTCATATTAATACTGATTTTTACTGAAACAATATTTGGTGACTACTCCTGGGTGACCACATACTTTATGTGTTTATCGTGCGGGTAAAAAACACACGTCATTTTTTTTTGGCACAGCTGTCATGGACTAAACCATCCTGGTGCCTTGATTTATGATTGATCATTGTTAAAATGTGGGACCGAATCGAAGTTTTAAAGTGCCACAAAAGAAGAAAATATAATTAGGATTTCCCAACTTGACAGTCAGCGTGCGTTTCTCTTCAAACGATGGTCAGCGAACTGGAATGAAGCATACCGAACATTTTTGCACATGGACAGAAGAAAACATATGTTGGCCAATACTCAATTTTGTAAATTATATTTTGAATCAAAGACATTATATACTGTTGGGGGAAAATGCTTCCCCCCCCCCTCCCCCATTGGTTTAACATGGGCCGCTCTAAATATGCCTTTATACGGAAAATATGGGTGTCGCATGGAATAATGTGTAACATCAAAAGATAGCTTAGTGTATGCCTGAACTGTTATACACACACAAAATGTCCTGAAAATAAGACAACAGCAAGAGATAACTTCACATGACCACAATCCTCTGAAACTCCATCTCAAGCTAGCAGTAGAGCCCTCAGAACACCTACACAGGGAGGTTAACAAGGTCCTAGATGCAGCAGGCCACCAAACGGCTGCTATCCTGGAGAAACATTTCCTAGATGGTCTAAATGTTCATGTAAGGGTTTACGATCACCTGGTAGAAATACTGCAAAGAGACTGCAGCACAGAAGATCTCTGAGCTATCAGTAAAGTTCATTCAGTCTCCGGACATAACACCCAAAGACTGAACCTCGAGATGCCTTACCCACCTAAGGATACCACTTACGTGCTTCCACAAGAAACAACACACACCCACAATACCCAGCCACCTACACATATCAAGTTCACACACACTACCACCCAAACACCCCCAGCCAACACACGGAAAGACCATTCAAAGATCCAGCCATACGCCACACCACAATGCTCAGGCTAACCACACAGCCAAACTGATTACACAAAGCATGTCTTCCTCACTGGATATACCCACCAGGCCATCTCCCAGTCTCAGAGGCTAGGTCCTATCCCTTCCCCCCTCCCACCTCCCACATTTTGCAAATCCCCAATAAAAACAAATAACAGATCTGACAGACATACAGGGGCCTATCCAGGCTCCAACATATACCAGAGGTACACAAACAATACACGACACAAAAACCATCAAGGAGCTCATGGTCACAGCTTACCACAGCGCCAACACAACAACAGACACCACATGACACAGGCGTCTACCAACACAAAACTTGTATCCAAAAAATGAACACAATCTATCAACCCCATGCCCCTTCCACAGCCCACAGACACCAGCTGAGACCACTTATTCTGAATTCCGCTCCCGATATGATCCCCCCCAACATGGGCCATGCACCACTGTTCCAATCACCCACTCCCCCACCCAGGAACCCCCACCATACCCTACCCAGACAGCTCCACAGGCCCTCTGCCTCCTTTCCAAACCAAGACAGGCTCCCCCCCCCCCCAACAAACCAGACAGCAAGAGCAGCCACTCCTTAGTTTCCCAACAGACCTAAACTACCACAACTTGCAAGGCTCTAGCCACCCATTGAACCCCTACAACCAAATGTTACATGACCAAACAGCAGCTCCTCCACCTGCAAAACAAGCACATTCAAGAGGCACTCACAACCACTTTCCCCAGCTGTGCAGGCTTTAAACATTTGTACTGATAGAGTTCACTATGACCCCCCCCTCCCCCACATAGAAAGCAGCCAACAAACGGCCACCCACCCCAAATGGACACCATCTCTATTACTGAGCAGGCCCCCCTACAAGGCAACCAGCCCTCAGATACCCCAGCCACTCCCACAAACAGGCCCAAAGACCCTACCACAGAGCCCCATACCCAAGCCCTCCCCCAGCAAATGGAAAGATGCACTTATCTAATCCCTGTCCCAAGCCACAAACTTCCTAAAAACAGACGCATAATCTCAGGCTTAAAAACTTAAAAAACGGAGACATACATCCAAAGGAAAAGAATTGGACAAATTTAACTTCCAAGACCTCAATATAAATCTTTCCACCTGTAAGCCCACCAAACTAGATTGCAAAGTTTTAAAAAAGGAACTCTCCTTTGCACCCACCTCAAAAGTGCCTAGCCCAACCATGATAGAAAACTCTGCTTCTGTATTTGTCAGACTGTTAGATTTGCAATGCTACTTCCACTAGGATTCCTCCAGCCAAAAATCCCTGTTCTGGTTCAAACATAAATCTAACTGGCCTCCTCCCTCCTCCTGACAAGAAATCCAACATTTCAGGACTGGCCTGACCAGAATCCTGAAACAGTGCCTCCACACAAGTTCAAAGCAGTCAAAGTCCTACAGAACAATGACCATATAGTTATCAAACCAGCAGGCTTGAGAATAGTCATACAAGACAAAGAAGACTACATCTCTGAAGCCCTCAGACAACTAAAAGACCCGACAAATTACAAGTGAGTAGAGTCAGACCTCTCAGACCAACACAAAAAAGATGTATACAATTACCTATTTCACCTTTGAACCAACAACTCATTTCACAAGAAAGCCTCAGATACCTCTCATCCTTCCCCCATTGCACCCCGATCTTTTACCATCTTCCCAAGATACACAGGCCAGGTTTACACAAGCGTGGCAGATCGGTAGTGTCAAATTGCAATGGCCCCACCAGCTGTATCAACGAACTTCTGGATTTCCATTTATGACGGATTTATCAATTTGTGCCAAACCTCCTGAAAGACACCACCTCCTTCCTTAAAAATATTTCTAAGTTGGTTCCCCCCAACAATGACTTCCTACTTTGTACCCTAGACATCTCCTCACTATATACCAATATACCACACAAAGAGGACATCAACATTGGTACAGAATTCTATCAACAACACATGCATCTCATACCACACAACACCGCCGCAGGTTCTTAAAGACTGAGTGTCCCTCATCCTCACTAAAAACAACTTTACTTTCACTGGCCACCACTACCTCCAAACCTGCAGCACAGCCATGGATGCCAAGTTTGCAGTTAACTATGCAAACATATATGTAAACCAATTACTAGACAAACTGCTTCCACAGATCCAGGGCCCCTAACCACTTTTCCTGCAATGATACCTTCATGACAATTTTGTGTCTGGCCACACAACCACAGTGTCATCTTGTCTTCAGAGACTGACTTACTGAAGCCCATGACTCTATTTAATTTGAGCTCCACTTCTTCCCCTCTGAAACACTCAGTCTCAGTCCTGCACACAATACACAATGGGCACAAAGGTGTAAAGAACATGCAGCCTGGACCAGAAATCATGTTGTGGTAAGACGAATCCCGATTTTGCTTGGATTTCCACGATGGAAAGATAAGGGTTTGACCAATGGCTTCCGAGTGGTTCATAGAAGGATGTATGGCTAAGCATGACTGCCATGAAGAAGTCAGTGTTATGATGGGGAGGGGGGGGGGCAATTACAGCAACATGGAGAACAGCTTTCATCAGGGTGAACAGGACACCCACAAGCCAGGACTACATGGCTGAGATCCTGCCCACAGTTGACAAATAGATCCAACAGTATCCAGGGCTACTGTTTCAACAGGATAATGCATGACCACACACTGCCCGAGTCAGCATGCAGTATCCACAGCAACACAATATCCATTATTGTCCTGGCCAGCCTGTTCTCCTGACCTGTCTTCGATCGACCATTTGTGGGATCAGGGAGCTGCTCGATGGTAGCTCCCTGGTGGGATGTGCTTGGCCGTCAAATCAGGGATTAGTATAGAGAACCTACAGCCACCCTAAACCAATTGGCACAGAGGCTTACAGACCAGTGGAATCAAATTCCCCAGGCTGAGATCATCAAACTGACAAGCACCATGCTAAGGCGGTTCCAAGCTTGCTTAGAGAAGTGTGGTGGTCAAATCTGCTATTGATGCATGCAGCCTCCCAACAACAATAACAACCAAAAGATCCACTATTTCCTCCCAATGGCCCAATAAAGTCAACAAACTCCCAACACACATCCTCATAACACGGGCAAATGTTAAACAAGGCGGAGGGGAGGGGGGGGCTCCCCCCAGAAGTATGTATTGGATTCAGACTAAATTTTATTCATGTGTGTAGTAAATGTTGTCTGTTTCCACGTATTTTTATTTTAAACCAGTCCAATCATATACGGGAGCTCCCGTACTTTATTTGTGTGTGTATGTTTTTCCTCTAACCGTAAGCCATTGCCTTTTAGTGTTAATGTTACACCAGTGTCTATGTCGAACTATATTTATGTAAAAAGATTTATGTCAGTAAAGATTATAATCATTGTCTTATTTGACAACAACCGACACTGCTGACGATCTAGCATTGATTGGAAAGAGTTCTGAAAAATCAACATCCAGAACCAAACAAAATGAATATACTCTAAATGGACTGCCATGTGCTCATCCATTGTAAAGGTATAAGGACTTTAAATCACGACGCACACCATGGCTGGAACGGAAAAGGCATTCTTGCAAGTTACATCTGCAAATCTAAGTAGGTACTATTAGCGACGTTTGAGCTACATTGTCCCACTAATGTGTCATTTGCATTTTTGACATCTAAATTAACCATCGTGACAACAAAAATCAATGCCATCCAGCGTTTTCTTTTTATTTGTCAAACATTATCGGAAATCTCCTATTACTACAATTACTGTACTACAGACATTATAAGATTTAAGGGTTAAGTCATTTCAAACCCGAATTTGATAGTTTTTAGAGCACAGAGTTTTTCGATGTGTTTGTGAGACAGAGTATAAAAATGCCTAAATAAAGGAAGCGACAATCAGCTCCTGAGAACGGTTCACAATATGGAAAGGACATGGTTCTTGCCGCCGTCCATTGTCAACTCGGCACTAAAACCGTGAGTGGCTTCAAGCGTAGTTTGGCACTAGAGTTGACATGACACGGAAATGTCACAAATCGCGTTAATAAGACATTTCCCAAATTTCCTCTGGGAGAGAAAACTTCTGTTTGTATGTTAAACAAGCACACCAAGAACTCATTACTTAACCAGAAATAACCCTGCTAAGTCAACCCAAAGAAATTATATTGTCAAATAAAGTGAAAGGGCTGGGACGTTTTTTGAACTCTTGATTTCTCGGACTGCAGTCGCAGAAGGGGAACTAGACTTGCCAACTTGGTGCTCCTCGAGTTCTTGTTCTCAGATTTTCTTCAAACAACGATACTTAAACATTGAAGACTTGGGATCAAAAAGGAATTTACACTAATTCTTTTAAAATAATTTCCTGCGGAAGATATCAGCATACAAAAATGAAAAAGTCACTTTCTTTCTGAAGCATCAAATAATGGTGGATCTACGCCTTTAGTCCCCTGTCACGTGGGAACGGAAAAATCAAATAAAAATCGGTTATAAAGTTTCATGAACCATGATTAATATGGTTCAAGGATTTTTTTTTTAATTATCTACTTTTTAAGGTATGTCGCAAAATCTTACACCCGTATCTCCATTATTTGTGTTCTCTCTCTCTCTCTCTCTCTCTCTCTCTCTCTCTCCCTACCTACCTACCTGTCTGTCTGTCTTTCTGTCTGTCTGTCTGTCTTTCTGTCTGTCTGTCCGCCTATCCATCTATCTATCTATCTATCTATCTATCTATCTATCTATCTATCTATCTATCTATCTATCTATCTATCTATCTATCTATCTATCTATCTATCTATCTACCTACCTGTCTGTCTGTCTGTCTGTCTGTCTGTCTATCTATTTATACAAATATGCTCTGGTCCAAGACCAACTATACTAGCTTGTAGGCATCAGAATCATCTGCGCAGGATCCAGCGGCTGGACTAGTTGCGCTCGAACCTTTACGTCTGGCTTTTTTATCATGTGTGAATTCATTTTGAAGAATGCTTAATATGCATAGTTTGACCCAAATGCACTTACTTAAAAAGGCATTATAGCACAACTTCAGTTTCTATGACATAAATTAAAAGAATTATGGATTTTTCAATTACTTTCACCATATGAAATTTTGCTAGCATTAGCACAACGGAAGTTTACGTGGCTAATGCATTTTAATGGATCTATCAAGAGGAAAATCTGGTCTGCAGCATTGTATAAAGTGACAGCCTGATTGGATTTAGACACAATAATAAGGACTTGATAAGCAGCAAAAATTTGAAACCAGGCTGCGTTTTATGCATGTTGTTTTGTACAGAAAAAGGCACACATCCCTACCCAGCAGATCAACGTCTGCTCTATCTCGTATGAAGAAAGACCTTTCTTGACAGCACATTTATAGTGGTGGAGTTTTTTTACCCAAACACCGTTCATAAAATTTCCAAAATTACAGGAGTTAAGAACAAATATCCAAGGGATATCTAACGAATCAAATTAAGGATGGACTAAGAGAATTTTCAGCTACACGTGCAAATGAGGCATGGATGTTGTATGAAGTGGTTGCAGCCTACGGTATGAAAACGGCCTGTCTTCCTGATTACTTGTACGGATGGTGTGGCGTTTTTTTATTGAAGATGATTGCATCTATATCGCCTGATTGGAATCATCTGTTGTCTGACTTCAGAATTACGCGTCGTTTGAAGGGCATACAAGTTGATCCAGCTGTCTGAAACTTAAATTTTAAATTATTGAAGCAATTTGCACAACTATTCGGTTCGAATCCCGCTCATACTATTCGACAGAGGCTGTTTATTTCAAACATCACCTGTTTTATCTTATCTCTTTTTGGTTTCTAATCTGATTTGTTTTGCCTATTCTGTTCTTTTATATTACATTTATTTTTTACTCACAGAGATAGTTCCATTTCAGATCAAACTTGTTTATAGCGCTGTGAGCTGCATAAATCAAATCTGGCTGACAAAATCTGCCTCATGGTTCACGGGATGGTGGTCTATGGGAAAACAAGTGTTGGCTGTATGCAAAATTATATTAGGGACGCTTGTCTCATATCCTTAAGTTACTTATACCTAATATTCACGTTGGCGCTCCGGCTGAATCACCCCTGCCAAAGCTGAGATTGGGTTTATTCAGTTTATTGTAGGGTATAAAAAATATAATCAATCGTCTTTATATGATTAATCTCTTCAGGACCGAGAGTTTGGACATGCATGACGTAACTTGGTTATTTTAATTAAAAACGCGTTTTGTCGATTTCCTAGGACTATGTTTTTATATTGCTTTAAAACTTTTGGCGATGGTGATCAAAAAGACGATTTGAAACAAAAAAGAGTGCACTTTGATTTGATTGTTTATACCATAACTATTCCATATACTAATGTGCCCTGAAAGTAATAGAGAGATTACCCCCTGAATTAATATGTTGAAGACCCAGAACAAGACTGAGCTGACGTCGTTTTGCAACTAACTGAGCAGGTATATGGGAAAGAACACCTCCTACTGTCACCAACCAAAGGGTTTGTTCAAGGATGTAGATCCTCAGTTTTCGATCACATAAAATAGCAAACGATATTTACGTTTTTGCTCCGAAATCTTCTCCGGGTGAATAAATTGTGTAAAAAAAGAGTTTGAGTGCTGATATAATGCACACATTTTCTTGAACTGGTACCGTGATTTGTGGTGATGGGTTAAGTCAGTCTTATTGCGCTTTAAAAAATGACATGTAAACTGCGAAATATCATATGGATAATTCCGAGTTCACTTGTTGTAACAGAAACAATTTGTAAAACAGATAGCGGGCATCCAGGCTGCACGACTGTTTCAGTCGATACCCTTTGTCAAGAGGAAAATATCATCTCGCATCAATTTACACAGTGCGGAGGAAAACATTTGATCCCGATTCAAAACATTGACATTGTCGATCTGGTGAGCACTGCCCAACTTTTTCAAAATCGTTTTCTGTTTAATCCCGAAGACTAGCAAATATTGTACCAAAGACACGTATTTAACATTGTGATGGGGACGGGACGTGAAACTCTGCACGGTATCACAATACTTCCTTGAAGGAGGCTTAGATGTGAAGTGCTCCATTCTCTTCATTGACCGTATATAATTTGAAGCTTCAAATGGGAACTGCAGATGCTGCTGCACGATGCAGGTACAGAGAAAAAAAAAGAGAACTTCGTCAAAATAGTCTACTTTTGTGTTCACGGTAGCCACTGACAGACACATGCACACTTGACACAAAACACATTTGGTATATGTCCTGGAAACTTGATTTAGCACCTAATGGTATCCAAAGAGAGTACTTTAATACATGAATTATCGTTATAACAACCCTAGGCAAATAACTGTTCAGCTCTTTGCATATCTGTTACAGCTATGCATCGACAATGCAAACAACAAAATCACTCCACTCCTCGGTATACTTTTATCTCCATTACTGAGGAAAGGTTTAAGTTTTCGGATGCTTTAACTTTCATAACAAAGAAATGTATGCACATAAGAAATAAGTTGTGTTCTGTAAGAGAAAAACAATTGGAACATTCAGAAAAAACAATAATTTCATTGGGGAAAAAATTGTATTTGATTCAAGCATGACATGATACAGGTAACGAACATTGTAAATGGTCACAAGAGGGTGTATTTATTGAACCGAAGTCTCTGAACTGCTTCACTGCTGGGAAAGAACCACCATGTATAACTGTATCCGTCTTAATTTGCTCCACGCAGGTTTATCGCCGTTTAAAAAATTACATGAGCTGTGTGTGTAATCAACTGTCAACAGAATAAACGATTCTTACATTTGATAATTTAAACAAATACATTTTTTTTTTGCAAAAATCTATCAACTAACAACCCTACTTGGCCCAGGATGGTCTGATACAGCTCTTGCATCGGGATGGATTGAGCTGTTGCATGATAATTTCTCATCAAAAATGTAACTGTGAGACCACAAGTGATTACTTATTATAATAAGAAACATGACTCTACTTATAGTTATGAGTGTTTGATTTAAATAAATTTTTTCATTATTCCGAACGCCCGACTGTTTAATAGCATATTGTCCAATGTCTATAGTGTTTGTTCCTATGGAACAAAAAATATATTGCCCATTGGGTGATTTTTATGACAGGAAGGAATTCCTCACAAACTCACAATCGTGCTTTTTTATCCCTTGCTTATTTATATGACAAGTATGGTATGTTCTTATAAATTAGGCTTTCTGCTTGAGACCAAACGTAGTCTATTGCACTTACAAACCGAATAAACATTAGAAAGCATTCGTTGTGATTTCAGCTCAGATGCAAGAGGTATATTGGCCTGGACTTAATGGAATTTCCTTCTTCCACCCATTACTTCTGTAACGCCAGCGGGAGTTCTTCTTTTCATGTTCCTCAGGCGCTCAAATGGCTGTAGCCGAAGGGGTCTATCGGGATTTTGTGCCATCAATGGTACCGCACACTAAATCGCCCAGGCAGGTGCAGCATTGCTGCTGGGTGCTAATGTGCTGAGGTTTTTGTGTGATGTTACCCAACTTTGCATTTAGTTTTCCTGATGTCTGCTGTGGTAGCATTATATATGGAGGCCAACAGGGACATAGAGGCAGTAAGTACCATCATCCTATACCTAATTTGTAACTTGATATATTATACACCGAATGGCCTATCTTAATCTTTCAAAACTTGTTCCAGTGGCGTAAGACCAGGCAATCTCAATGCAATTGGGAGAGAGGTTTACGCCATTAATGCTAGACTGTTCCCTAGTTGTTTATAGACATTACACAACCCCTTGTGATTATATCATGAAGTAATCCCACATATAACAAAAACAGCAGAACCTACTGGATTCCTGTTGTACCAATTAAAGTATTTTTGTTCTTACAGAGTAGTGTAATCCATATTTTCAATATACACGCTGTTTAAAAAGTGGAGACTCACGAAAACATGATTAGCCAGAAATTATTTTTGTGCTTTGTTCCGCTCAGTCTAGCTAATGTCAGGTTTGCCCGCGGAGCAAAATCGATATAGGCTTATGCCTCTAAGGGCCTGGCATGGTCACATAAGTGCCAGGTGGATTAAAAAGAGAGACACGCGAATTTACATCTCCGGAGTAATGTCATTCTTGCTCAGGTAGCAGAGAGCCTTGAACGACCTTGGGGATATATGGACCAGTTACAGTTGTGGAACAGAGTACGCCCTTTATGCTCTTGATATTTTAAATTTCTTAGGATCACATCTTACAAATATTTTCTTTGTTATCCACCAGCGTTAAGTTCGTGTTGGTCTCCTAATGATATATGACATCCTTTTGTCCATACAGACTTCAGAAAAGGGAGTGGATCCATTAACACCATATGTATGTCCCAGTAATTAGGACGCTAACCCTAAGTGTATACAAACAGACAATAAGGCAAACTTGTACACTTGTTAAAAGTGAAGAATTCTGATATGATATGTCCCTTTTATTACAACTGATTGCCAAAAGACACGGCATTCTCTCCCATCCTGCATACCCTTATTTATCTTTATTTAAGAGAGAGATCCAGCATGCCCTCTATACCATGATGAAGCTGGTGTTTGTGATAAGCCTACACAAATTGCAAGCATTTATAAACAAATCCATGAATCCCATGCTTTGTGATGAAATGATCAGAATATTTTTTACCACATCTATATAATTTTTTTTTTTTTTCTTTCTTATCTTAGACAGCTGCACTTCACAATCAGGAAAATATTGATATGTCACAACTTGGTATTCTGGTGTTATGCATCTAAGTTTGAATACATAATGTTCACTGGGTCCACTGTGTGTTGAGTCATGTTTACTAGCTCAAGGTATTGCGTACTTGTTTTCGTCCAATGTCTGCAGCTTATCCTGAATGGGTTATCCTATATGTGTAGATAGGATGAGGTTTTAATTGTAACCTTTCATTTGATTTGTCACCCATTGATTTCAAGTAGTAGACGAACGGATGAGAGGCCATGGTGCATTTAATAAAATACCGACTCCTCCCACTTTCAAAATGGTGCAGTTTCCAAACTTGTTTCTCCGATAAAACTTCGATTTGGTGCGTATTTGCTCTTTTTAGACATAGGGGAAAGAAAATCCAGCATGGTGGCCCATTGGGGATAACATTGGTATCACTCGTTGTCAGATTTTCATGTTTTCACTTGCCACAGCTACCCATTCTGGATTTCTATATCTGTGGGCGTGATCCACACATAAACAATGTGAATATGTGGGGCCTCAGTCTGCTTATGGTCAAGTGTTGCATGAAAAAAAACAAAACAAAACAAATCAAACAAACAAACAAACAAACAAAAAACACAAAAACAAAACAAATCAAAATAAAACACAAACAAACAAACAAAAAACAAAAAAAACCCTCTTCCTGCCTGCAAGGAAAGTGTGAAATCATGTAGTACCTGTTGACTGTAGTCACTTTGCGCTTTATTCAGTACCTGTAGACTGTGATCAATGCCGGAATAATCTATGAAACGCAGATAAGCGTACATTTCATTATTGTAACCATGGATCAGTTATTGTTATAGAAAAGTGTGTGTACAGTGAAACCTCATTATAACGACACACGGATATCCGACATATTCAATATAATGACACAAATTTTCATTGGAAAAAAGTTCATTTTCTTTGTTATTTGATATATCTGACATATTCAGACACTTTTTAGGGAACATTGGTGTCATTATAACGAGCTTTCACTGTAGTTAAGAGTCTGTGTGACTCTTGTTGAGTTCATTCACAGATTCCTAGAGTATCTGAAACATTCTATGTGCCAACTTCATAACGCTAGTCGTGGTCTTTCATGTTGAAGTCTTCAAATAGCCCATGTGTGGTGTCATCTTGCGTCCCTTGTAATTATTCAGCATTCAGCAACAATATTCACATGTCATTGTGCCTAAAATTGTTTGTTTGTTGTCATATTTAGCTGGAATGAAACCTGCTTGTGTATGATCCATCATCAGGTGCCAGTCACAAGAAGAATCTTATGGCATGCTAAGTCGAAAATTATGAAGTGATTTGAACATGTTTATGGGTAAACTCTCCGATGTTGCTGCCAATGTATATCTGGTTCAAGCAACTATGCCAAAAATTCCACATTCTCAAAGAACTGTTCACTGTCAACAGTCCTGAATGCCACTTCTCATCCTGTCAATGTGTGTGACCTTGTCTCTGCCTTATTCCACCTTTTTGTACTCAACAATCATGTGGAGCTCGGTCTGTTCAATATCGCCATGTTGGATCCAGGGCTAAAGTACAGAGGTGAAGAAGTTGAAGTTGAAGTTGAAAAAGCTTAATTTGGTCTAAAACATACATCCATACAGTAAAAATGCATTACAAATGTTCAGGCCAGGGAGAATCTACACTAAGACTCCTCAGAGTCCCTGCCATGCAGGCCAACCTAGCGTTACATTAGCTTGTACCACAAAATTAAGTCATATGCTTCTGGTTGACAATTAAACAAAAGGAAATTAACGTAGGTAGGCAAAATAACAGTAGTGCCAGAATCTTAAATGATGTTTGCAGTATTGCAGCTAGAATCATAGTTGTTCATGATGAATTGGCATAGTAGGAGTTGAAATGGGAATTTCATGAATAGGAGATATGCATATCAATTTCCCACTACAATTACATAACCTGACTGCCTAGTCTCGCCTGGCGGGATATGGCGAGATAGGGGTCGGTACCTATGGGGACAAGCGGGGTATTACTTATGTTTTGGATATAAAGAATACTTATTAAAGGTAGATAGAAATTTGTCTTTATATGTGGCTCGGGATGTACAACATGAATACCAGTTTGGCATTTGTAAACTTAAATTTCTCAACAACAAAAAACGCTAATTATGTGAGAAATGAAAATATGGCCCTGTCTGTGACAGTGATGTGACCCGCAGGTCCCCCATGATCGTCTGGCGTCAAACCCGTGCTTTGTGGAGGGAAATGAATATGTATACGCCGCATTGTTGCATCATATCTCTATGGGGGATTACATTTATCCTCGGTCTAGCAGTTTGTTGTATTGGGTTATTAGGGATAAACAAATTATTAAAACAGCCAGGTAGTATATCGCTTTTGAATTTGTAATATATTTTCATACAAGATAACTGGAATATGTCAGTGCATTTGAGCAAAGTAAGGTTTTTAAAGATTGGAGCTGTATGTGCATTATATTTACTATTGCTAATCAATCTTACTGCTTTCTTTTGCAGTTGAACGAGTCTGCTACAGGAATAAAATCCCCATAGGGTTATTTCATAATTCACATGTCATGTAAATAAAGCATTATAGATTATTTTCAAAATACACTTGGGCAGTAGATTTTTCAATTTGGAGAGTATATCACTTATTTGTGATAATTTGTTGCATATAAGATTAACATGTTTATTCCAGGCAATATTTTCTTCACCCGCCTGGGCAAAATTCAAAGTGAAATTTGCGTCTATATTTTTAACATAAGATTGAATGTCTTTTGTCCTTTGCGAGCTTATTTTCAGTGCCAGTTTTGGACCAATGTTGCTAAAGAAATCATTGAAATGAGATGCAATGTCTTGTGTGTCTGATATTTGTTTGTCGCCAATATTGAAATATTTAGGGAGCTCTTTGTTCTCATTAGATTTATTTAGTAATTTATTGCTTTCCAAGTATTATAATATAAGTTTTCTGTTTGTTAAATTCAGTCTGATAGTAGGTATATTTTGCTCTTCTTATCATAGAGCGGACTTCATTCCAGCATTCTTGAAGTCTCATATGTAGATCATTGTGTCTTTCATTTTCAGGCTTAATAGCATGGACTTTCTCATGTAAGATATCTGTATATTTTATTTTATGAAGACTATCCTAGGTGATCCATTTTTTATGTTTATATTTATTGAATCGTTTTCTTTTTAACTTACGGGAAGGTGTGTGCTAATCAAAGTCTCCTGTTTAATTGCAATCTTCTGATCATACATTATTTGTGGGTTTGCCTTAACATTATGATCAAAGACAGATTCACAGTCTGTGTTGTTTAACTCATCAAGAAATTCATTGCTTGTGAAGGCTGGTGAAATGTTTATTTGTTTTTATTAATATGATTTGCTTTTGTGTCAAGATTAATGGCTGGAATTTTTGCCATATGATCGGATGATTTGTGAACTAAAATTCCAGTTTCAACAAGATCACAGGGATTTGAATTTTACTAAAATATTATCAATCAGTGTGGCGTTTATTTTGGACAATCGAATTGGTAGTGACACATTTGGTAGCATGTTATGTTCGGTTATAAAATAATAATTCTTGGCATTTCCCATTATTGCTAATTTTAAGCAGATCAATGTTAAAGTCTCAGGCAAAAAATAAGTTATTACTATGGCTATCAATGTGGTTATTAATTGGAAATAATTCTTGCAGAAAGAATCTATAGAAGTATGATTATGACATCAACAACTGTGTAAATTCTGATTTGCACTCAGCTTCGGAGGTTCATATTTAAAAGATATGACTGCCTTGAGATAGATCCAGTAGGATTGATATTGGTTGTTCATGGAAACAGATTAAAAAAAGTCAGTAAGATAAAAATGGAAACAAACATGATAGAAAAGGAGAAAATCAAAAACCAAGAGAGAGACCATGGATATCGGTCGAACATGTCACTTATCCGTAATAGAACGATCATACCTTAGAACTGTCAACTTGTTCAGTCTATATGGTAATCCAAGATGATAAGTTGCAAGTTTATATTTTTTTTTCTGATTCAACGATTAAAAGTTTTCAGTTTTCGTAAATTAAAATGGACATTCCTGTAATTCTGATCCGCGCCATATTGTTTATTCAGTGCAGGGCTACAATGAACAATGGAATTATGTGGCGCAGGGATATGATGTTTAGAAAAGTTGTAATTAGGTGACCCCTAATAACTATAACAAATCCGGGGTTTGGGGAAAAGCTCATTCTTATAAAATATAAGGCTTATTTCTTTACGTTTTTGTCCTAGTTGGAGAGGTCGAGTCCAGGAAGGGCATTTAACCAGGTCGTCTTTAGATATAACTATAACATCAGTTCCGTTGAGGTACTTGATGTAAGTCGAACCATAAACTCATCAAGACCCATGGTCTTGATGAGGTTATCTTGTTTTGCCAACCTGCCGTAAAAGAATGATTCTGCTTGATCTTTTGCGATATCCTCGTTGATATACACTGCTTGCATTCCTTTGTTACTCAGTTTCATCCTTTGAGAATGAAGTTTAAGTTTATCCCAATGAGATAAAGATTTAATCAGGATCAGTCTAATCCTTCCCAGTTGATTTTTCCCTAATGTTTCCGCAGTGAAAGTACTTACAAACCGAAAGTTCAGCTTAGAAGCGAGTGCAAGTATGGTTTCGGTAATGTTTTCTTCACTGCTTTCTTTCAATCTCCTTATGACTAAATGATTATGTTTTGCAAGTGGGGACCATCTCTTGTTAAATTAAAAATTTAGCTTTTTCTTTAAAGAGGGAATCTAACAACTCATCATGCGTTTCTGTCATCGTTTCTACATTGTTAAGACGACGCTTTACAGGTTCCAGTTTTTCACCCAGAAGATTTTTATTGTAACTTCAATTGCTCGAAGAAGAGCATCCTTCAGGGTTGTAAAATGCCGGGACCTCCGAGGGGGGCATGTTGAACTGCAAGTTTAATTTGAAACCATAGGTCACTGTTAGCAGGTGTATCTCCAGAACTATGACTCTCTAACTCCAGACTTTGCTGACTCCTCTTGCGCTTTTTCTCGCTTTTTCCATCACCCCACATTTTGACTCAAATTCTCATTAGACATAATCACAGGAGGCTCACAAACTGGTGTATCGCCTATAAAGCCAAGGAGTAATACCTCTGATATTGATTCAGTCGATGAAGATTAAAAAAATATTAGTAATAGAATAAAATGAGTCACTCTCACTTCACTTTTGCATCCACTAGCTTCTCCAATCGGTCCACACTCGCTCGTCATGCACGTGGCAATGTTGACAAATTCATATGGTGGGCGTGGTTACGTAGATACCGACGTCGGCTCATGAAACTCCGGATTATATCAGAATTTCAAGTGCAAACTTCCCTCATCATTTGTTAGAGAGGTGATACACATCGAAGCAAACATGTCCAGTTCATTTTTGTATGCTTGTACATCCACGTGTAAGTATGTTAACAGCTCTAAAGCAATGACAATAAATTAGCCTGCCGTCATTGTCGGTGCATGAATATATACATTCAAAGCTATGACGGGTGGATGTACTAATTGGTTTGGTTACGTTTGTTTTAATCGCTCCGGTGGTGTCACAGGGGCCTATTACAGAAGTTTCCCCAATATAAGGTCCTGGTTAGTCGCATACAATTATGTATGCAAGTTTTCTTTGAGCGGATTAACATCTTTATATATCTCTATATATCATACTGGCATAGGACCAGTTGTTAATGCTGGCATACTGATGTCGGGACGTTTCCGGATGTCACGCAGAAACGATGTTTTTCTGCATGCGTGACTGTGACCAAGGTCCCTGCTTGCGGTGCATGACGAGGTCTTGCGCAACATATAATGGACATGGCGTTGCACATGCCTTTGGTCAAGGTCATAAAAAATGAATATACACATCTCCAGGCAAATTTTTATCCAAAGCAAAATGTATGTCTACGTTGCGTTAAGTTTGTTTCAGGCTGAACGCGCGAATTATCCGTGCATGACGAGGTCTTGGGCAACATATAATGGACATGGCGTTGCACATGCCTTTGGTCAAGGTCATCAAAAATGAATATACACATTCTCCAGGCAAATTTTTAACCAAAGCAAAATGTATGTCTACGTTGCGTTAAGTTTGCTTCAGGCTGAACGCGCGAATTATCCGTGGAGCAATTTGAACTCAAATAGACGTCGTATAACGCAGTTTTTCAAGATGGCTCATGAAAAAATATGTCAAGTAAGGTTATAAAAAAATTGATCGGCAGTTTCCTTGAATAGCAGACCCTTATGACCCTCGGAATGCCAGGCACTGTGATGCTTGCCCAGTGGCCAACATATCGTCATACATGGAGAAATTGATGAATATAGAGCTAGAAGGGGTTGGTGGTTAGCCTAAGAAGAGTTGGAGAAAACATAAGCATCACGTAGCTGTTCGCGCTAATCTGATCAATAGGGCCTCCACACCAGTGCATGAATAGGCCTAAGGGCCTACCAGAACTAAATTCTTTGTGTCACGTTTTCGACTTGAGAATATGGCCTTTTCGTGCTGGAACACTGCTAAAACTTTGAAATCGCTAAGAGGTCAAAGAGGATGAAAAAATATATGTATGTATCATTTTGATATAGTTCCAAAATTTCCATCTTCTATTTTCAGTTGAAAGAGAGAAAGTGGGTAAGAATCGAATAGAACTCCTGCACCAGATGATAAGAAGAGCCATATGTTAATCGTTATTTGCAATACACAGTGGACCCACCCGTCGACCTTTTCTATGATGGTTCCTTTTTATACGAAGGAATTAGGCAGATAAGCATAGCAGCAAGAAATCTTTAAGAACACAAGGTCAAATGCAATTTCATTTTCTAATTTAGATATGTGCAGACGGATTTTTAAAGACTAAACCAAAAACTGTCAAATCTTCTACCCAAGAAGTGACTGATAACATTTAATGGCTTAAGTCCTCCAACTTCACTGCTTCTTGTTAAACTGAACCAAACACGGTCAATATGATGTGACCTTTATATTGTACATGACCATACTCTCAATGTAAAATTTTAAAAAATGTGTGATGCAAACGAAGTCAAAAAGATCTGACTGACAGTAAGAAATACAAAGAATATCCCGAAGTCACACCGACTGTCTAATTTATGCAAAAGTTCAGTAAAAGAAGTATGAACAAATGCAACAGGTTAAAAGAAGAGGCCCAAGAGTGCGTCATTGACATTACCATCAAGAAAGGATGGTGACCAAGCGTATCTGATGAGAGGGACAGTTCTGTCGCAATGAAATATGAGGAGGAGAAGCATTAACCCTTTCCACCTTAAAACAGGCCAAAACTTGCCGGCGGTCAAATGGCGTTCGCGTGAGTGTTTTCAACTAATTTCAACGGTAATGAAAAACAGTTTAACTGAGAATTGTAAATGGGACCTAGAAAGATCACATGCCTCACATCAACAACTTTATTTGGCATAGGCTGGGCACTTAGTGCCCCACCTATGCCAAGGAAGTCTGCTGACCCAGTCATTAATTCAAGGGGGAAAGGGTTGATATATCGAGTACACTTCCTTCTTGATGTGTTGACAATAAAAATACGTGGTGAATAAGGTAATGAAAATGGATTGTGAACATTGATATGAGTCTTGAAATTTCTTTCTTGAGAATACATTTTATATATTGTGCTATTTAGAAAATCAGGAACAAATTATATGTACTCATTTATCCAAGATATGGGTAACCTAAAATTTAATTTGTCCTCTAAGACACTTGATATTCAGCACTTTGAGGATGATTTGATAGCCCCAAGTCTGTAATTTTATCAACACTCGAGATTTATATATAAATTTAATGACGATTATGTATTGTGTATGGGCACTTTGAAACCCTCTTTTGTGACACTAAATATTATAGGTCTTAATGACCATTATAAAAGGAAAAAAGTTTTCTCACTCTTTGAATTACATAAAATAGACTTTATATGTTGGCAATAAACTTACTTGGCACAAAAATATATCCGTATTTCAATGTTGGTTTTAAAGGTAAAGTAATACATTTAATAAGTGATACCAGCCACAGTAGAGGAGTTGCTATCCTAATTTCACAAAAATGAATTGCACTGTTATTGATACTCATACATGTATTGATACTCATACATGTGTTGACAGAAGAAGGTTATTAGTAAATATTGAACTTGGAAATCGATTTATTACATTAGTTAATGTATACGCAGCCAATGAAGGAGACAGTCGAAATGTTTCTCAGCACGTGTTATAAAATGGGACAGAGGTTTAACCCTCAACGGTGTAAATATAATTTTAGCAGGGAATTTTAATTGTTGTTAGCGTGATATTGAGCGCCGACCTGCTACTCATTTGAAGGATAAAGAAAGGCAGAGCCTGCTGTCTTTGCCGAAGAAATTGAAACTTAATGACGCATGGTTAAAATTTTATGGATCAACAATAAGATTCACCTCTTATGATAAGAAGTGAGGTACAAGAATCAGACAAATTTTATATTTACAACTGATAATCCTTAAGTCTCAGAAAAAACAAACAAAATTAAAGCAAGAAGTCGGGGTGATGAGGAAGCTCTTATCATAACTTTTAAAACTAATGTCGATCAAAGCGGTAAAGGATGCTGGATATTTAATATCTCTCAAGTTGGTAATGAAAGCCATAGTGCGGAACCCAAAGTATTTATTAGAGAATGTTTAATAAAATATAAGGGTATTGATTCAAATAGGGTGATAAAGGTGAGAGAAGTTAAAAATATTTTTTTAAGATTAAAGAGAACACTAATGTTATTATGTAATTAAGGAGTTTAAGGTTGTTGAGATTTAAATGAGATGGCTTTTAGTTTTATGAGAAACTGTCGAGTAATGAATGCTCAGGAATGTATATTGATCATTATCTTCAGAACGAAAAAATTACAGCACAATTGCAGACAATGATAGATTACAATGTGAAAACTTAATTTTAGAAGTAGAGGTGTTTTTTGTGATCTAAGAGCCAAAAACTAACAATTTTTCTAGTTTGAATGGATCAACTCCGGATTTTAGGATGGGGTAAAGAAAAAGGTGATCTAAAAAATCCAGCGTCAGCATTGCTCCTCAAAAGGTGATGGTGAACTTCTAAAAACGTATAGACCATTTAGTCTCACAAATTAGGATTAGAGAATTATAGCTGTATGTCAACAAAAAAATAATATCATTTCTTTGCATCAGCCTGCATATATTTAAAACAATGTATTGGTTGTAATACACGATTGATACAAGGTATATTTGATTATTCAGTTTTATGTAGATTATTTAGATTTTCAGAAAGCAGTTGATACAAGGAATTGGAAAATGATTAATGTACTTGAAAATTTTAACATGGAGGAAAACTGAGAGATTGGATAAATACCTTATGTAATAAGCCAAAACAACTTAATAAAAATAATGCTTGGTTGTCAAGAGGTGAAAATTTAGATAGAGGCATATGTCAAAATGTCCAATTTCTGTGTTGCTATCTATTATAGTTGTCGAAATTCTTGCAATTAATATTAAAAACAATGCTGATATTAAAAGCTATAAAATTTATGATAAATAAAATTATGATCACACGATATGCAGATAATTGAACAACATTTTAAAATCAATCACATCAATGCAATAATTGTTCTAGATGATATTTGAAAGTTTGATGATGTTACAAGAACGAAGTCAAATATGAAAAAAAAAAAAAACCAAAAACAAAAACAAAAACAAAAAACAAAAACAAAAAAACCAGATGGTATATTATTCTGTTTCTTAAAAAAATGAACGATTTCAGCGGTGTCAAACTTTTCAATTCATGCAATTGAGTATTTACAAATTTATACAGCACATAATAAAAAGAGTTGTTCTGAATATAACTGGTGGAAAATTGAACAGTTGAAATTGTTATAAAGATGAAAAAAATACAAATTACACAATGCTTGAAAAGGTTTTGATCATTAAATTCGAGCCATGTCAAAACTTACACACATACTTTCAATTTGTAACCGGTACCAAATGAAGTTTTTAAAAGAGTTAAAACATGAATTTTAATCTTTTACTTGGAACAAGCAAGGCAGAACTAAAGGAGACTCATTGATTGGTGGTGTAAGTGATAGTGGTCCAGGAATGGCAGACTTTGAAAACAAAATTGCTACATTGAAGTGTGATAAATAGGTTATTGTATCAATATGGCAATTGGAAATCGATATTTGAAGGCCAACAGGAAAATTGCGTATAGGTTAATTCATGCATATTTTAAAAATTATCAAAAACCAAGTATTAGACCTTAGTATAAAATTGAATCCCGTTTTTAGATAATTTCATGGAAAACTTTATGAAAAACTGTACTAAAAGTGGTTATTACATATTTTAAGGATCTTCTTGATGATAAAGGTCTACAGCTATCTGAATAAAAAGGTCAGAACTGAGCGGATAAATACAAGAAATCGCTTATGCAAATACTACATATATATACTTGTACGTGTATAATATAAACATACCTACACACACACACACGCACACACACACACACACGCACACACACACACATGTATATATATATATGCATATATATATACATAAATACATACATACATACATACATACATATATACATAGACACTTTATGACCTCCATTTACATTTTGTGGCAGTTTAAATATCCCTTACATATGCTTTTGATGCGTAATGTGAACTATAGTATATTTTTCGTTGCCTTCGCGTCGACACAAAATGCAGACTTGACGTTTTGCGGGCAGACAAGGTGCCATATCATCTACATTGTAACAAGCAAAAAAAGAAAGCTTACATTATAAATAAAAGTTCACTTGATTACTTAGTCACTGCTTCCAACTTACATCTAGTCAAGTGAGGAGACTTCATAGACCGTAGTTAGTTCAACAGGTGGCACTGCGATACGTTGACCAATTTTTGTGTGATTTCGCTCTTTTGGACTTCTACTCGTACACTTTGATTCAGATTGTGGTGAACTGAGGTGCAAATGTACCTTGCAGAAGTATCAAACTAGGCGATGTTGCTGTGGATCCTTGATTTTGAGTATTGGATACATATTTTTCGGTTAATGTATTCATTTGAATGTAAATCAATGGAAACTGCGATGGCAATTCACATTTGTATAGTCTCACTGTGTTTATCTCGATGTATCTTGTAGGTTTTCCTCGAATTCGTTTTTTTAAACAAAATTATTATTATTATTATTATTATTATTATTATTATTATTATTATTATTATTATTATTATTATTATTATTATTATTATTACTATTATTATTATTTTTATTGCCATTAGTTAGCATCACTTGCTATCTTGTTAAACTGCAATGTCTTTTTGACTCATTATGGTGTGCATTTCGTGATGCACCTACCAAATGACAGCAGCGTTTCAAGATATTAAAAGTTACATTTAACGCATGTTGTGTAATGTTACTCTAGGATCTGAGACCACATGCAGTAAGGTTCTGCGTGTCTACAAACAATGACTCGATTTGATTGTCTTGCAGGTGTCTTGCAGGACATCCACTTAGCAATTGTCTTCCCAAAGTAACATATTCCTAGGCCAAGTTGCAACTAATGGGCTATTGGGTAAATGTATGACTACAAATTATATCTGACATTCAGACAAAATTATAGGTGTCAACCTTATTTCACCCCTGTCCTGTAATAACCACATAGTATCTTGTTATAACTGGATAATTTTCTGCTAATGTCCAAAAATTATCTGCTTATTGGCAAATAAATATCTCGCTGCAACAGAACATCACCAGTTTATAACAGTAGCGTTGTTTTGTTATTACCAGGTAATTATCTGCTTATAAGAAGATATTATCAAGTTATTACAAGAAAACTTAAATTACCTTGGCATGATTGGCCTTTGAGAGACATTTGCACAGGTTCAGCTGCACTCTAATTTATCATGTTGTTCACAATTTGTCTTCAAAATGGTCTCATGAATCATTAAATTCTGAGAAGATAAATGGCAGAATATGACTGTATATGAGTGCTATGCATTTCAGTTCGGTAAGTGTATTTCAGCTCCGCATTATTATTATTTGCTTTATGTAATGGAAGTCCCTATGCAAAATTCAAACATCTAAAGAATTTTAAAAAATCAAATGACTGTTAACATTCCCCGCCCAGTTAAGTATGCGAATAACTACTTGGTAAAAGATACAGGTCTGTTTTAATTTCGAGATAAAGAATGGACCGAAGCCAGTTGGATTGCCACCTTCATAATATTGAGGTAGCTGATTCTGTTGGCTTTCTTTGCCAACAAGGGGTTGAAGATGTATGATACTATTTTTTTCTTTTCCTCTTCATGTAAATCAAAGGGCTCAGTTTAATACTATAATAACCGTTTTTGCATCCTTCAGCGTAGAGATTATTAGATTTTCCGCTCCAAATTGCATTTTTGTAATTAATAAAACAATATTTCTGGTCTTCCAAGAATTTCTGATCAATACCAAACGTTTTGAGCCGAATGCCGTCCCTTGATTAACTCATTTACATGGATTGATTCCTGTTTTTCTCTGACCAGATAATGTTAACTAATTCGGGTAACAACTGACTACTGTCGACCATGATAAGTCCTACTATCTGTCCAGTATACCTGTGGAGCACTACTTCAGTTCCTTCCTGAGGCAGCGATCCGCCATCATTGCTGTCTGGTGTCGTGCGTCAGTGTCTTTTTGTTTGCAAGGGGGGTTATGTAGGGCCCAGCCCTTATCTCCTATGGTATTCTTCTTCATGCATCTATGCCAATATAGAGATAAGGATGTATCGTTTCTGCTTGAGGCTGAGGTAATAATAATATAATAATAATTTGTTCTCTGACTCTAGGTTCCAGGCTTCTTAATTACTTCTGAGTCACATAGGATCAAGCGTTTGTGCTGATCAGATAGCAAGAAGCAACTCTGCGTCCACTATAAGGACGAGGCCAAGAAAACATTAGTGACGTTTCAGATCAGCTCAATTGGCCTAGAATGAAAGAGAAAAGAGGTCCTACATGTACACAGACGTTGTCTGACGAAGTTGAGGTTCTAGGCCCACCGTCGTCCATCTAATTTGTACTCATGACTGACTGTACAGATGAGTACACCATACATTATTGCAGAAAAGGCCCAATGTGGGCCATTGCACGTACAGATGTTTCAGGTTACCCCCTCTAAACCCACCCATCCCAGTATTTAGATATTTAGCAGGAACACTTGATTAACTGAACGTGGCGAGCGTCTGTGCGCTATGCAATCTTTCTTTGTGCTTTCCCACCTAACAATTAGAAATAAAAAATCAACGGCTTAATTGATTTGATAATCATAATTTGAGTACAAAACTATTCGGTCTCATTGTTTGCTGTGTATGTATGTTAGTGTTTCAGGGCTCTTACTTTGTACCTAAACATCATCTCCATACAGATCCTGCTGTCAGTGCACATTACCTAGTTCACTTCTATACATTATCCTATTAATATCCATACAACAAAATATCATCTCATGGGGTAGCCCATTTAGCAATTAATTTAAATATGTGTTAACATCTATTTTGCTTCACATAAATATGCTATTATTGTCTCTACTATACAGCTGTGATATTACCGCCATATGCTTATGTCTTTAAAACCTAAATCTTCTCATCATCCACCAATTACATTTCAAGGCCATATTCTTGATGATGTGAATAGACACACACATCTTGGGCTAACCTTATGTTCTGATCTCCGCTGGAGTGATGATATTTCTGAAATCATATTCAAATTTAGTTAATTGATTATTATGAAAAGTTTGAAATGTACTTTGGAGTGCCAAACCTCAGAGACTATATACATTTCCTTCATTTGACCTGTCTTAGAATATGCTGCTCCAGTGTGGAGTAGCTGCACTGATACAGAAGGGAGAAGATTTGAAAGCATTTAAATTGATGCAGCGCGTGTTGTGACTGGTGCACTGCATGGTACTAATAGTGATAAGCTATATGAGGAAACAGGTTGGCACAAACTCGCTTCACGTAGAGAGTCAGCTAAATTATATCTTATGTATAAACTTGTGAACAAGCTTGTGCTGAACCAATGTGCTCCATTATTTCGAGTGTACAACCTTCATCTCTTAATACACACCGTCGTCCTTTTGATCTTGCCCACTTTAAGCCTAGAATAGAACTGTTTGACAGACCATTTTTCCTTGTTCTGTTAGACTTTGGAATGAGCTACCTTTAGAAACTAGAAACTCGGCATCTATCTCAATCTTTAAATCTAAAATTCTTAAATCTGTGCTTCGATCTACGAAATTTTCGCAACTTTTTAACCTTGGCAATAGATTTATTGCCATTCAACATACACGCCTCTGCTTGTGAGGAAGTCCTTTAAATTCACATTTATTTAAAATCGGAGTTAAAGATACACCTGGCTGTTCTTGTAGCTCACTTAACGAAAATGAGTTTCACTGTTTTTTCACTTAGGTGTTAAAATATAATGGACCTCGATTATGTCTACATTCCACAATTGCTCCTCTGGCTCAACTCACTCTTCAGACTCTCCTTTATGGCTCGCTTTAATGTTCCGTTTTATCTAATCAAGATATTGTTTTTTAGCTGCGCATGAATTTATATCTGCCGATCGCTTTTAGCCTGCTGGGATAAGCTAAATTTCCTATCAGTTCCAATATTTATTTTAAGTCTGTTCACAGTTTTGTTCAGAAATACTGGTCACTTTGAAATTTGTATATTTCATTAAAAGCAGTCTCACCTTAAAAGCCCATCTTCTTTCTGTCTTCTTCATGTTTATGACTACTTCACCTGTTCTAGTGTGTCTAGTATGTCCTGTGCGCTTTGTCTTTTTCGTGCAAAAGGGACTTAAATAGGGCACTACAGTCAGTCCCAATTGCTTACTTTATCATATTTTCGATGTTGTGTGTAATTTATTGACTAAAATATATTGAAGCCAAATGATCATAATTTTTTCCTTTTTTTCCCCTGAACAATACGTTTGATACATTAAAACTTTTATCTGGTACATTCAAATTTTCGGAAGTATGAACGCAAAAAGTGCAATAGGATAAAAATTAGACTGTTTCTTCACAGCTCAACCAACAATAGACGAACCCTTCTCTTGTATTATCCTGTGTGTGTCATATTTATACTGTTTGCTTCTACGTTTTTATACTGGAGAGTGTCCAGCTTAGTGCACAATTGTACTATTAGGTGATCCAGAAAAATAATACACGTTTACGAACAAAATCTCTGTCTCGTTTTTTCTGCATAGCTTCTTGTTGGCATCGCTTAATCCTGTAAAGTCCACCCAGGAACGTCTCAGTTGTACCTCAGCAACTGGGCTATCAGTGAGATTGGCAGTATATGCCTATGTCTCCTATCAGGCCGTATTAGCCACGAGCTGCCAGTCATAATTCCTTTCGACCAATTAGGGAACAGCGGGGAAACCGCAAGCTAACACATGTGTGACAGTAAGACCGGGCAGGGTCAAGAAACGTTATTTTTGGCCCAAAACACCTCTGAAGCACACAAGTCCTTGAAATTTAAAATCAAAGACCACTCAGAATACTCAATGGTAAGGGATGCTCGGAATTAGCTACCTGTCACATGAAACAACGTTATGCCAACCATGCATCTTGTTTATTAAATGTAACAATTATTAATCTTATGATGCACGGCATGACTTGTCAACATTTAATGATGTACTGGGGTGTCTGTGTTTCCTGAAATTCATAATGTCTCATTGACTACTACCCAGTCTAAAAATATAATATTCGGAGTTTCTTATAGACCACATAGTGCTTTAATGGATGGTTTCAATACGCATCTAGAAAATGCTTTGCCTCTGTTTGATCTGAAAATAAGCTCTGTTATCTGATGGGTGATTGCACCATAAATTTGCTCAAGAATGAAACACATTCAGGAAAAAAGTGTTTTCTGGACTTGCTGTTGTTACACTTTTACTTGCCGCCCTTTATTATACTCACAGGTTCTTTTAAAAACTCAAATAAAACCACACCTCGATTGTTATGTAAATAATAATATTATAAACTCTAAATCATGAACAGATTTAACAATGTGTCCAACCTAATATGATTGGAATCAGATGTTATCAAACCTTGATCCGAATCAATCCCTTCTGTATTTAGACAAACTGCAAAGCTTTATAACAGTGCAATTCCGCTCAACCGTTGTCGTCTATATAAAAAGCTATGGCTCAGGAAATGCTCGATATATTCGTTGACTACTACTACTACTACTACTACTACTACTACTACTACTACTACTACTACTACTAAACTACACAGAAAAAGATATCGAAATCTGTTACAGCCTGTTCTCCATATCGAATTGAAACGTTATTGTGCTAATGTTATTAAAACATGTCCAAAGCGTGGAAAGGTAGTAGACTGAAAACAAAGCAAACAGCTCTTGAAACAAATACATTTAAACATAATAATGCCATTTCAACTAAAGCTAAGGATATAACTAATCATTGTATTCTTGTTTTTTCTGTGTTGGGTTTTACTCCTGCAAAGAATTATTCTGGAGACAGGGATTTTGGGATTTTTTCCTGTAAGGGCAGAATATTAATCCCTTCTTTTTTCACCAGTAACTGAAAATGGTACACTATTATTCATAAAATCATTGAGAGACGTACTTGCCTAACCCGTGTAAAAAACCTATCCTTAGTAACTGGTAAATTTCTACCTTAACTTAACAAAAGAGAGGCCCAGGATATTTTCCTAACTGTTAACCCAATTCTTTAGTTACATATTTTTATTCAAAATCATTTTTAAAAAGTACAATATAACAATTATTACGTTTTATGACATTGATTTATCATGTTTCGATTATGCATTTTATTCATGGTTGAGGGTACATACGCCCATCCGGGTTCAGACCCTTAACCTAACGTATTTGTAGAAAGTGTTATACTGTTATACTTGTATTTGAAAAAAACTTCTACTTTAACCAAAAAGATATCCTGATGTCAATATAACCACAAACAAAGCATATGTTAAGAATTCAATGCTGCATACTGTAGTATCAAGTCAACAATTGATGATTGTCAAGGAATTTAGATTCATGTTTTTCATAGAATTATATCAGAAGAAAATAAGCCATATTGACCGAAGACTTATCTTGTAACTACATCCCCTCCATCTACATCAGTGCAACTAAGGATTAGGATTTTATGTGGGATTGACTGTTGATTTTAACTACACCGCAATATAAATACAATTAATACAAACTGACAATACTGAAAGGTGCATTTAACTATGTTTCGTACGTTATCCCGGCAATGGCAGTCCACAGATACTGATTACAGACCACACTACATATAATCCACAATAGCACACTACAATCACAATCCAGGCTCTTCTGGCAAGGGCAGCTTTCTGTAGTCATTCAGCTGGCCACCTCTGAACAGATGACGTCGTCTTCTGGGCCTTCAGTCAGTCAGACAGGCTCTCTCTCTCTCTCTCTCTGTCTGTCTGTCTGTCTGTCTGTCTCTCTCTCTCTCTCTCTCTCTCTCTCTCTCTCTCTCTCTCCTTTAGTTTTTTCATAACCCATCTGTGTAAACATGGGGCATCAGAGACAAGCAGATGTCCACAGGGATATTGCAAGCTCTGCCAGCGTCTCCCTTGCACATACACTGCTTTCGGGGATGTGGATGCTGGCAAAGATTTCGTTTACAGCGAAATGCTCGCTTTTGGATCGTTTGAGTAGTAAGCCTGTAATATCTCTCTCTCTCTCTCTCTCTCTCTCTCTCTCTCTCTCTCTCTCTCTCTCTCTCTCTCTCTCTCTCTCGATCTCGATCTCGATCTACATAATTCCGCAGTTTACTTCATTTGTGAAAGAGTTTTCATAACATTATCTTAACCACGTATGCACCCATGGGTCCAATATGTTTATCAGTTTTTGTAGATCACTTTCACAAGTATACAGTGATTCAGTGGAGCATACCTTATACATGCTGAACTGAGTGACCCTTCTTCATTCAAGCCTACAATCCTAACATTTTGTTTTTTAATTGCCTCCCATGGCTAAGTTCTCCATTAAGGATAAACCCATGAAACAGACATAATTTACTTTTGGAATGTGTTCTTAGAGGCAGCACATATGATTTGTCAACATTGAAATAAACGTCCCAGGTAATCAGACAGTGAGTACCCGCCTTTGCAAACAAGACATTGAGTTTCTCTCCTGGAGTTACGATGCCCACCGAGCAGACTGTACCCCTCCCCATCCCCCGTGTTTCCTATGAAGAAGAATGTTAATTTGTTCCGTGAAGACGCACACGAATATTACAAACTAACAGAGGCACAGGCTATCAAACAATAGCTGCAACCTAAATGTCGTCATCTTACGTTTGCTGATAAAGCGGAGGCTGAAGAAGTCGAGTACAAATCTAAACTTAACAAATATGTGACAAAAGTGATAATGTAGGCTAATAGATGCTGAAATATTTTATCTGAATGCGAACCATCGTATTATGTTGATCAGCTTCATTAGCTTGAGCCTACATGAATACCATCAAATGAAATATGAATAAATAAATAAATAAATAAATAAATAAATAAATAAATAAATAAATAAATAAATAAATAAATAAATAAATAAATAAATGAATAAATAAATCAATAAATAAATAAATAAATAAATGACGTCTTTGTTGCCTTTGCATGGATATACAGTGAAATAGAAACATCTTAGGTAACTTAATATGTCAGATAAATAGAAAAAAAAAACAGCAAACAAAATGAACACTTGCCATTCAAAACTTGTGTCATCATAATGAATATGTCGGCTATCTGAGTGTCGTTATAATGAGGTTTCACTGTTGTCGGGAAAGTAGAAAAATGTCAGGCTGTAATAAACAAGAACACGAGAAGCATTCACTCAAGCTAGCAAAGCAAGTGGGAGTCTGGCGTCGGGTAAAAACAGCTTTAACATTGCGTGCTGCCCCCCACAGCACACGCTGCACGCCAGGTCCCGCAAAACGACCTGGAATCACAGGGACAGATACATGCTGTATGATTTGGAAGCGCTTTGTCATGGAAGCTGAGAGCATGAAGAGAACGACCACCGATCACTACTTAATAGAACACAAAGCCTGTTGGAATACTCAGCTTGTCCCAAAACTATATTCTGGAGAAGACGTAAAGATCACAAAGCACACCAAAACCTGTAAAAAATATCAGTATTTTTTAAAAGCTATGCCTACATTTATCGGTGTTCATGAGACTTCAGAGAACGACAGCTCATAAAACGTTGACTGAAACTATAATTAGTAGAAAGTTGAACAAGAGCTACTTCAATGCACATACATGGCTACTGTGACCACGAAAATAGTCAAGTCTAAATGATAAAGGTGTGAATGAAGTAAAATTGAGTTTCGTGTGGCCATTACGTCCTGAGATAGGGTGTTCACAAACAGATTTTGGACGGACTGAGCCACGGAAAGAGGGACCACCAAACCGAAAACATAATGGGTTTTCCATTGGGTTTTTAATTTACTGTAAAGTTCAAACAAACAAACAAACCTGAACAGCACCACCCCCCCAAAACACAAGCAAAAAGATAGAAAGTTGCCCAAAGATATGTTAACATGCCACATACATTTGTACAATATTTTTGTAATTACCTTATGATATTATGCCCTTAAAATACGAGAGATGTCTCTTCTAAAATAGCCCGTTATGTAACTCAGAGACATGACCGTTTGAACACTGCGTGCTGAGTACTCACACCGGGAGCAAATCCCTTATTGATCACTTACTCACCTGGTGACATATTGGTTCAGAACTTTATTTATGGTAACAAATATTTTCCTCATTTTTAATACAAATTTAACACAAAGAGAAACTTAACAAACCTAATTCTGCAAGCCCATGTACCGTTTGAACACTATCAAGTCCGATATTCTAAGAGCAAAGTCCTATTCCGTACCATTCACTGAAAAACTGTATTGTTCCAAATCATAATAGCAAATCAATTTATAAAAGGAACAAATCATATTTATAAAATGTGAAATTTAGAAGAAAGTTTTAGGCATTATTAGCCTTAAAAAATCGGGTCATCAGCGGGGAACCAGCGCAAGACATTAATAAAATTACATTGTTGAAACTAGAAGATATTATGCCTAACGTACGTGCTTCTTTGTTTCTAACTTATTTAAATGTTGTTACCATTGTATACAATGTCCTCCCAAATTCTATGTAACTAGTGCATTGGCTTAGGGGAAAAGTCGGGCCCCGGGGCCAGCAAATAAATTATGTTTAATACCCGGGACCCTGGTACCCACGGCAGGAACCGTTACTGAAAAGATACACAGAAACATATGTTAACTTGCTTTTATTCAGGCACAGTAAAATAGTTCCACCCTTCGACAAGTAGCCTATTCCTGAGAGAAATAATAATAATAATAATAATAATAATAATAATAATAATAATAATAATAATAATAATAATAATAATAATAATAATAATAATAATAATAATAATAATAATAATAATAATAATAATAATAATAATAATATATAAAAAAGATACAGAGCATTACAGGGAAAAAAGGCAGAAATGTACATGGATCTATAATTTGTTAATTTATATCGAAAGTAGTCGGGCATCAAAAATTGGATTCGGGACCCGACTTTTTGGCATATTGATTCGGTGAGTCCCGGGTAGCCGGGTCCCAAGTCAATGACCTATATGTAACACTATTTCGCTACGTTCTGTTGTACTCTAGACAAGATACGACGTACAAGTATATTTATTTACTTTATATTGTGTTCTTTTATATCGCTGGTTTTTGACTTATTTTTTATTTTGTCGTATGTGTCATGTACATTAGAGTAATGCCTTCTTGTGTGTTGTAGAGAACATGTCTAATCAGTGCTATTGTGCACTACAATTAATCCAGCATTAATGAATATCTTTAAATGAAAAAAAAAAAAAAGGCTTCTCAAATAAACTTTGTCATCAAGAATCTTCCCAGCAGTCCATGGTATCTTTGTTAATTTCTCTTTTGTTTTATGTTTTGCGTCTGCAATATAATCCTGTTTTTCTAAATGTCGGAGTTTGTATGCCCTTTTCCCGATCCGATTCAGCAGGATTTGCGTTGTGCCATTTTTCCAAACTGACTGATCTTGAGTATTTAAGCTTTAAAATACAAAGCGGACATGGAAACAATGCAGCTTCATTTGCGTGTTTTTGTAGACATTATTGTCTGAGGATTTTTTATGAACATATGTCAGGTGTAAGTTATTCATTACGCAGTGTAGACCAGCTAATCAAAGCTTGCTTTCCTTTTGGGGGAAATTGAAATCATGACATGCAATATTTATCTCTTTTATAGACTTTCCTGTCGAGCTATATTTATGACCACTCACTGCAAAGCTTAAATCACAAATTATACATTCTTATAATACAATATGCATTATTTATTTCTAGATTATGATATCTGACTATATATATATATATATATATATATATATATATATATATATATATATATATATCCCATCGAAAGTCATTCTGTCCTCTATAATTCTTTAGCCCCAAAAAACAAACAAACAAACAAACAAACACCCCCAAAACCCCGACAAACCACAAAAAAACTAAATTATACAATGTGCAAGGAGCACAGAATAAAACTTTATATTACCTTTTTTAGAGTGTAAGATATTCTTGTCTGAAAAAACAGAATTACTTGAAGAACATTCAATATCCTATTGTCTTGCACGTCATAAACACAAGTGATACCCGATAATATCAAAGCTCCTCGCCTCTACACAGGTTTTGCTTAGGTTTTCAATTTAAAAGCCCAACACAAGGAAATAAATGATTCCCAGTCTGTTAGATGGTGCTGAAACAAAGCACTCTCTCATTCCACATCTTAGCTGCTTGGTTTTTATAGAACAAAAGCCTTTCTCTTTGCAATGAATGGTATATGCAAGTACATTCATTTCCCGTTCCGCGATAAGGAAACAGGTGGGCAAAAGATCTTATGTCTTGTTTCCCATGCGGCTGTTTTGTGATACGCATAATACGTCTGGTGATTATTAGCGACATCATTCGAACGAGTGCTATTTTTAGTTGACCAGCTCATTGTGGCTGTCCTCGAGCTACATTTTACGTGTTCCTGTGACAGTATTAGGAGGCCGTGTACCATTCTACCACATCCGCAATGTCTCAATAAAATGTCGCGGGTCAGTACATAGGTTGACGTGGCTTCATTGAAAAATATCCTATAGTTACTCTGTAAATGCGACAAGAGATGATAAGAAAAGAAATGGCTATGTAGAGTTGGTATCAGTGTCTGACAGCCCATAATGAGATTCAATTGAACGAGATTTCAGTCACTCCTTGTTCAATTATGTATACATAAGATAACATTCTGTACGGAGAACAACACACTACAGAGAGCAGAAAAGTCAATTTGCAAGCAAAACGTCACGCGCAATGTGTACAGTTGATGCAAGATAAATTTACAGCAACAGCAAGGAACAGCAGTGACGTTTGTAGCGCTATTGTATTTAATTTAAAGATATGATGTACATGTACACAAATGGTTGCTCTAATATTTACTATGTCTCAAATTTATTGAATTAGACTCCAATTCAAAAATAGTACATACCCGCTAGGTCAATGTATACATATTACTCCGCCGTGTAAGCTTGCAACGAAATGTGGCCCCAATATAAAGGGTACGTCTGTTCCCGTGAAATCACTGAAACTAGTTTTAGTTGGAAAGCAGTCATAACCCAGCTAACACACAACGTTTTTATAACGTTGTGTCAACGTGTCAGTTTGGTTATATTATAATATAACGTTATGACAACGTTATAACAACGTTTGCCAACAACTTATGTATGTTGTTTGAAAGTTGTGGCTTTGTAATGTTACAAATAACGTTATTATAACGTTACAGCAACGTTAAGTGAAAACTACTGAATAAAGAGAATATTAAGAATGTGTGTAATCCCGTTAAAGTGTTCATTGTCCGGATCAGCCGTAACTGTCCATATGATTATGAATTTACTTATTTTCATATGGTGTTTCATAACGTTATTACAACGTTGCAGCGACGTACCATCTTAGGGTTTCAAACTTTGGTTCATTGTCCGTTAGATGGCATAATATGCACCGACGGTTTCGTAATCATCTCTTTTACAAAATCGACAAAACTGAAAACTATTACTACCATTTATTCGGTAAATTTCATGTCCAATGATTACACGGATAATTTAATTGTTATGAACGTTGGAAGATTTTTTTCAAGCTACGAAAGTAATCCAGCATGTGCTGCAGCTTCGTACGTGAGTCATTCGTTCCCGTGTTATTCAAATACGCGCAACTCTGTTCAAACGGTACCGTCTTTTGCTGCAAAATCATCTTCACGAGATTATTTACAAAGGTATGTATGTATATATTTTATTCATTGAACATTCTCTGTACATTGAAATGAAATTTGTGACAAGAATGCATGCTGAAAACTTGCCATTTTCATAAATAGATGGATCTCTTTGTGTGCGTTTAATAGTTTTCGCGCCCAAAGGTCGGATCGGCGTAAATGCATGTGATTTTTGAACTGTCTTAAGGTAAAAGTTGGTCAATTTCGATTTATTGTCAATACATCAGTTTGACGTGTTTGTCATGTAATGCTATGGGGAAGATATCAAACTTAGAGCAATATCGATCTTTGTGGAATGCTAAATGAATTGGGGAAGGGGGGAGAGAGAAAGGGAAGAAGAGAGCTGAAGGAGTGTCCAGGATGCAATTATATAGATGACCAAAATAATGGCAAGAATGTTACGCGCTTGCGTAGGCGACTCTCGGGTTACTCCAGATCGACTTGTTTAGCGTTCACTTCCCCTTCCAGGATTTTTGATACCTCTTTATAACCCTGACTCTGATTGATTACTGATGTAGCGTGGCCTAATATTGTCCACCGAATGAACAAGGAGGGCACTTGTCAGCTATATCCCTCTCACACACCACACAAAAATTTTGCGTATTTCAGATTTTCATCAATTAATGTCCTGAGTTATGATTTGATCATTTTACAAACCAAGTGTGTGTTTCTGTGTTGATGTGGGCTTGTTTGCGTTATAAGCTTTCAAATAATAAATCAGACATTTAATTCTTTAAGCCATGTTTACCCCTACAACTAAAGTCCATATAATGCCGCCCCGTTGACAAATTTCAAGCATGGGCATATTATCGAATATGTCCATGTTTCATTAAGCAAGTAAGATTCTGCGGTCGATTATTTTAGTCTATTTTTGTGCATTCCTGCAGAAATGTAAAAACAAAAATAATGTTTTTGTTAAAACAAACACAAGGAATGCTTAACGGAATTACATTACCCATTGTTTGAACATGGTTGTCATATTAACTTCCGAGGATGATTCTTAATCAGACTCGAGCAAATCTCGTTCTACACCAAATATTAGAAACTGCAGTTCTCTCAAGATTTATTTATTTGTATCAACAAGACAGCAACATGCATCTGGTTTTAAAGCCAAAATATCTGCCTTACGAACTTGAATATATAGCCCGTTATTGATGTAGTATCGAGTGTAGAGAAAATTTGCTACTATAATGCTAAGAGATACCAGTAATCGTGTTATCATGATTTCACGGCATGCATTAAGGCACAATATTCTTGAGTGGAGCAGTAATACATTAATCGCGCATACCATGAACCACACACAGTATGGTATCATTTCACCGTTGTAGATAATCGTAATGATGCTGATAGCAATATAATAGATTGAACTGTAATATGGATATACCAGGACATGGTGCTAGATGTCACAAGTATATATGCTCTCATCGTCAGTTCCCTGCAATATATTATAGCATGCTTTTTGTTTGGTGTTTTTTACATTGCTGGACCTTGTGCTACTAGTGCTTTTGATGTATTGATTAATCATGTTGATATATGTTTTAGAATGAAAACATAATTGCATGTTAAGTTTCCACATAAATTGTTTTTGTGCATGGCAACCTAGGAGCCTGTCGTTAAAATGGAACCAAACAATTGAAGATCATACAAAAAAGTACACTCTCAAACAGATTCCCAAACCAAAATCACTCTTTCAAGTCAATCCGGTCAACTAATCTTGATGCAGCGTTTTTTTTTTTTTTTCTTTTTTTCTTTTTTTTTGACTGCGTTCTCATGCGTCAAATTGACTGGCTCTTACGTTGGTCCTTTGCTACTTTGTATGAAATAACTTATAATTTCTCTGATTTGTAGACGGTGATCAACACCGCGTCATTGGAAACAATGTAGGCCCATTTTCACATCAAATATTCTTCATATTAATAAATAAAGAACACAAAAAGTTAAAGCTAGGAAAGATAATAAAATAAGAGCGTCTGTTTTGGTGCGTACGGTCTGCGACAATTAAATCGCGGGAACCAACGGCCATGGTTCATGCTGGACGAGTCACCCATACCTATCGGCGACATTTCTCGCCTCCCACAGAGCGTTTCGACATGGTACTGCTTTCAATCAGTATTATATCGACTGTACGATATATACACATTTGCGATATGTTGCAATAACAGACAGCTCAAAATATTAAGTTATTTATGCAGTCTTTTAATTGTCCTATGAAACTTTTAGTTTCCCTGAGTTTTCATTGCTTGGGAATCCGCAACGTTTTGTGCGCAACTCAAACTGCGCAGCAGCATGTGGTTGTTTATGAGCCTTGTCATTCGATAGCGAATGATGTCAAGCTATTCATATTAATTAATTGCGATCTCGAAGGTCTCAGAGCCAATCACGCTCGCCTTCATTTTACGATTGTTATGAATGAAACTACACATGTCGGTTTTGGCGGGAAACCTTGCAGTGAGTAACTCTTCGCCAATGAGAGATTGTTTTACGTATCCAGTTTAAATAATGAAGCGAGCAAAATTCATCATGGTGGCCTGCAATATTCGACTGATGAAGACGGAAAAAATTACGCAAATATGTTTTTGTTTTGTGGATTTGTATCATTCGAACGTTCACAAACAATGGTCATGTGCTTCATTTAATGCATCCTGTTAGGAAATAACTTACTTTTGTCGGGAAAACGACATAGCCATCAGTACAAATGCGTAAAGTCTGCATGCATAAGACAAGGCCACACGCATGCATGTAAATGAGCTATAGCCTACGGGTGAGAAAAAGATCGCTAAATATTTCATCAAATTCATGGACTGGTCTGCAAAGTTGACGGGGTGAGATATTTGATAAGCATTCTGTTATCTTAAAAGACTATAAGAAAAAAAATGAAATCGCAAATGATCACATATTTGCGGAGTTCCAAAAGATTGGCTAAATTTCGATTTTAAACTGATCCACGTCCCCTGTTAAATGGTTTGTCGACAGTTTGGAAAGGTTTTATTCGCACATGTATAACTCCTGAACCAATCACAGACCAGACAATAAAAAACGATTAACATTCAAAATGTGACGCAAGTCCGCCTAAGACCGGCCCAATCGTCAACATTACCGCGTGTCTGTTTTTCTCCGCGTTTTAATCTTTCTTGTCTTTTTCTTTTCTTTTCTTTTTTTTTTTTTTTGACTCCTGGTGAAAATTTGAACATGCCCGACGGGAAAACATGGTATAATTTGAACATGCCCGACGGGAAACCATGGTATAATTTGAACACGCCTGGCGAAAATTTAACATGTCTCGGGACGTCGGGCTCCCGCCAAATTCGAACCACAGTATCTGACTGTTAAGTCAGAGCAACATGTCATTTATTTATTATTTTTTCTTCTTTTTTTTTGACCGCGCTTTTATGCGTCAAATAGACTGGGTCACATCTTGGTCCTTTGCCAGTTTGTATGAAATAACTGTACAAGAAATTGAGCCTTAATTTGTTCTCAAATCAAACTGATTCAGTTTCTGCGCATCTTATGATGTCTAAGATGTAAATAAATCTGTTCTGCACTCATATTGAATACTGCATATCAGACTGACTCAAAATGTAACTGTTACATTAAATTAAGTTTGAGAATCAAGGCTGACTTTATATTCAATTTTAGCCCCTGATGGAACTTATCTTTAAAGTAATCTACTAATATTCAGTTCTTTCAAGACAATTTCTAAAACTTACCCCGACTTCCGTTCAAATTATTATGCGACATTAGCAAAATTAAATCATTTTATCTTGCAGGTAACTAATATCTATTTAGTTCAACTGACATGTGAAGTCTTGCTTCCCGTGTTACAGTAACTTCAAATTGTCCAATTAATGGGAAATTATCTTAGACATTGTCATTTACGTGAACGAAACGAGTACGCAAAGTTTCAGCGGTCAAATCATATACCTCAATTTAGATCTCATTCAGCCTTCATTTTTAAAGGAAACTTTAGGTTCTTAATGAGCAGCTGCTATTGCGTCGGCACTATTCCTCCATTTTTCTTTTCATAGTGTAGCTCATCATGTTTAAGAGTGTATTTAAACAATATTTCCAGCTATAAATTAATGTTAACTGTATTTCAGCACACAAATTATTATTAACTCCAAGCATGTGATAGAAGTAGGCCTAACATATTTCATAATTTGCAGTATGGAGTCTAAAAGAAGACGCCTGGAATACAACAGGAAATGGGTGTCTGCCAGGCGATCTCTTAGACGCATAATAGATGAACAAGCAAATACTTCAGTCAGTGATATCAGTGATGACGAACAGGAATTTGGTAGCATTGACCAACCAACAACTGATAGTGCATATTGCGCAAATATTGGTTGGGAAAATGACACTTTCGACAATGTAGATCCCGATGACACGTATGAGAAAACTGCTGATTCCAATGTACATGAGGAACATCCTCCTGAAAATGTAGAGCAATCATGGGACATAAGGAATAGTCCAATTTCTTCAGACCCTGAATATGAAGATGAAGATGACGTATCTTTGGCCGATAGCCTGGCAATATGGGTAAATGAATATCAAATTAAGCACAATGCCGTGGACAAGCTGTTACAGGTATTGAAAAGTCATGGACACGATCATCTGCCCACAACTGCTAGAACATTGGTGAAAACCAGAAGGGAAGTGCAAACGCAGGTAAAATCAGGAATGGAGTACTACTACCTGGGAATGAAAGAGGAGTTGCTTAAAAACTTCTTGGTTTATCCTTCAAGTTTACAACAAAATGTGAATGTTATTGAAATTTCACTTAACATTGATGGTTTGCCACTTTTCTCTAGCTCCAAAAAAGCGTTGTGGCCTATTCTTTGTGCTATTCACATCAAACCGGTGAAAGTTTTTGCAGTGGCGCTGACACTTGGGGAAACAAAACCTACCAATTTAGAGTTCCTGGAAGATACTATAAGAGACTTAGGAAATCTTATACAAAATGGTTTGCTGCATGGTGAAAAGAGAATCCAGGTTTTACTACGTTGTATTGTATGTGATGCCCCAGCAAGGTCAATGGTAAAACACACTAAGTTATATTCGGGTTATTATGGATGTGAGAGATGTACACAGAGAGGTAGATGGGTTGAAAGAAGAGTTACATACCAAAATGTAGACAACCTTGAACTACGCACTGATGAGACATTCAGAAATCAGAGTCAAGAAGAACACCACAATGGTATTTCCGCCTTTTGTGATTTGCCAATTGACATGGTTAAGGCTTTCCCTATTGATTATATGCACCAAGTATGTTTAGGGGTAACAAGAAAGCTTCTTTTTGTGTGGACAAAAGGGGCAAGGGAACACAAGTTATCGGCAAATCAGATTGATCAAATAAGTGGAAAACTGGTTGGGCTCAAACGATTTATTCCGGAGTGTTTTGCCCGCAAACCACGTGGTTTGTCGGAATTAGAACGCTGGAAAGCTACTGAATTCCGACAATTTCTGTTATACACTGGCAAGCATGTTCTGAAGGGAATATTACGACCAGCATACTATGAGAATTTCATGACCCTGAGTGTCTCGATGTGCATTCTTGTTTGCCCGAAATTAGTGCAACGTCACCGAGAGTATGCAAAAGAATTACTTCTTTATTTCATCAAGGATGCAAGAAATATATATGGACCAGAATTTCTAATCTATAATGTCCATACAATGACGCATATTGCAGACGATGCAGAAACCTATGGCCACCTTGACAACTTCAGTGCATTTCCTTTTGAAAACTTCAACCAGAAATTGAAACGGATGGTGCGATCTGGAAGGAATCCACTAGCACAACTAGTGAAAAGACTACAGGAATCAGACCAAGTACACAAAATACTGCCTACTGAACAGAGATCACTTATTTCAGTAAAAAAACCCAACAATACGTATGTGTTGAATGACTGGTCTTGTTGTGAGGTTGTCGGGATAACAACTGACAAGGATGCACAAAACAATAAATTAGTTTTGTGTAGGGTATATGAGAGACCCCAGCCAATATTTATGCATCCATGTGATTCACGTTTAATTGGAACATGCTTTGTACAAACAAGGAATGCCCGCATGAAATTGCTGTCAGAAAGCCAACTAGACAGGAGGAGTATCATGATAGAAAGGGACCAAGGCAATGGGGCAGTCTTTATGTCAATTCTGCATGATATTTGAAAAGTAAGTGATGTAGTTGAATCTCAATATCAATTTATTATGTTAGTCCATGTAGTTGCTAGTTAGAAGTTATAGCATCATAATCCATAGAAAAATACACTGAAAATATGTATGCCTTCAATACTTTACAGTACATTTAGTCCTTTTGAAACAAAAAGATATTAACACACATAAAACTTGTGACAATTGTTATGTTCTTGCATGTATTCTCTGTTGAATCAGTTGAGTTTCTCTCGGCTTGCGTATACACAAAACTGCATGTAACGTGTACAGATGCTGTGCTTTTATTCCAAGGCTTTACCATGTATCATCCGATATTAAATGACAAATGGTGTATGGTACCGTCCAGGTTTATTTTGCAAGAACCAATTGGTCTGGTTTGGATGATTGTCGCAGCTTTAAATCTCAAATTCATATAATACATATATATATATTATTTACAGATGGGTGGATCTGAATATGCAGTTGTGGAATTCACAAATGAGGGGACAGTAGAAATTGTTCGAGGTTCATGGATTGAGCAGACTGGAAAGGTTGGTAAAATTACTGTATCATGGATAACGATAGTATACAATACAATGCAGACAGAAAAAACCTGAAAGTACAACAGACTGCTTTCTGTAGTAACCTTTCCATTTAGGCTTACATGTGCAGATGTTGGCAAGAGTAAAGCAGTCTTCAAGAAAGAAAGATCTCTGTTACATGTATCTGAAGTCCACTAATACTGGTATGTTTAATTTCATATCATAACTAGGAAAAAGCAGGTCAAAACTGAAATTGTTAACATTTCACATGAAGTTCAACTTCAATTGATATTAATTGAATAAAGGCAAGAAATTCACAGGCCATATTCATATAGTTTATTGATATGTACCTTAAGTGTTAGAACTTAATTCGTTTTGGCATTAATAACTCATGCCTCATAATTTGTTCTTGCATTGTAGAGAAATTCCACCCTATTGTCTGTGTGCTAAAGTCCACTCATGTTTTACAGGAACTCATGATTTTATAGTGCAGACACAGTGGCTCAGCATCCGCCCAGCAAAACACATCCCTTGTATCATTTTTTACATGAATTTTCCAAACTACCCGAAAGTATCCCTGACGTGTGTAAAATATGTGTTTCCAGGAACTTTTCTGCTACTGGCCCAAATTCAATCCTACTAGGCGTGTGCGTAAGGGGGAACTGCCTGACAAAGGCAAATGGAAGAAGTATCCAGTCAGGGTGTTTTCATATACAGGTGAGGCAACAGCTGCATGTGCATTTTTAGCTGTGTTAGGCGAAATTCAAATACAAACATATGTGGATGGATGGACGGACGGGCAAACAGATAGACAGATGGACAAGTTATTTATAGATTAAAGAATCTTCACTGAAATAGATGTTGAAAAACATGCCTGTTGAGAATGAGGTTAAACATTTCAGCTCTTGAATTATTCGTTTTTTTTACTTTATTATTTGTTCAACTCTTATCCACACAACGGCACAAAATGAATGTGATAATGCCTTTATGTTCTGGGTAGGGAGCTACGCCAAAGCTGTGTCGATTATCAAAAGGGCAGAAATGACATCAAATGTAGAATCGGATGAGGAGCAGTCAGAAAGGAAGAAGCGCAAACCAAGCCGTTACTCCGATAGTTCCGATACTGAGAATGGTGATGGTAAGTTAAGATGCCTTATAAATATGTGATAGAGTACTTGGAATTCCAAGCAAATATATTACCCTTTTCTACTTCATTTACATTTCCCAGAAATGCACGAATCAAATCCTACAGAATGTCATTGTTCAACCCTCCCTCTTCAGAATAGCTACCCCCTCTACAAACGCTACATGTCCATGCAGCATTAAGGTGTTTATATTATATTTACCCTCCAGGAGAGACCACCCGTCTTTTAGGGCCACATTTCTGTCACACTTAGTTGTCCATATAAGGGAGAGGCACTGTTAACTCGTTTGCTCCTCCTGTCGCATTTTATTTTCCTGTACAAAACCAGTTGGCAAAATTAAAGACAAAACGGGAGATTTGCTGAATGATTTACTGGGAACACAAACATAAGGATACTGAATGACTTGATTGCCGACCAGGAAAATATAATCAGGGTAATTGCCATTTTCACAAAATTCTATAAAATCAATGCTGTGAAAAGACTCGACGTGCTATTTTGACTAATAAGCTCTAAAGAAATTTTGAAAAGCCTATGTGTTTATATTTTTCTTTTCACACTTAAAGGGTTATTGAAGAGTAATCGATATGATGAATTATTTGTTATATATATATTTTGAAGATGAGGATGAGGAGATGGTAGAAGTAAGCGCCAGGGCTACTTCAGAAGACATACAGGTATTGCCGGCAGCTCCAGAGTTTGATGTGGAGCTGTTCGCTTCGGAAGGCGAATCACCATCATCCGATTTGGCCTCTGAATCTGTAGGTATGTGGTTCCCCTCACACAAATTAGCTGGCTCAATACCACCAAGTGAAGATCCTGCATGTGTATTCGTACTGCAGTACTTATCTTTCGTTTCATTACATGGTGTATTCATTTTGAATGAGGTTGACAAAGTCGTGACAAATGTCGTATTAATTCTGTAGACATGTCACAAATGAACGTAACTTTTTGGTATTAAATAACAATTTTTTACGCAACATTGAAATCTGTTGAGGAGAAAAATAATATCCATGGCAACTTTATTACAACATACTGTGCACACATGCCTATGCAATAAACCAAGCATATTACATGTATGGTCTGGTTTATATTTTAGACGATAATTTACAGCATATATGCAGCTGTTTGCATACACTCCTTTCAGCTTCAACAAGTTCTGCAAGGCAGGACCCCCCAACAGGGCCACCAACACCAAACGCCACGACTGGTACATGGCAGGAGCAGCCCAGCCCAGGACCCTTGGGCACTGGCCCAAGTCAGAGGCAGGGGCAGCGCAGTCCAGGGCCCTCGGGCACTGGCTCAAGTCAGAGGCAATGGAAGGGGCAGCCCAGTTCAGGACCCTCGGGCACTGGTCCAGGTCCGAGGCAGATGCAGCCGAGCCCAAGACCTTCGGGCACCAGCACAGGGCAAGAGCAGCCCATGCCAGGGCCCTCAGGCAGTGGCACAAGTCAGAGGCAGAGGCAACTAAGCCCAGGTACCTTGGTCACCAGTGCAAGGCAGGAGCAGTCCAGGCCAGGACCCTTGGGGACTGGTGCAAAGCAGCACAGGCCAGGACGCTCAAGCAATGATACCGCCAATCCATCTCACGTGACCACTCCAGGTAGAGTGATGTGCTTTGCCTTTGCATACATATGCCATCATAAGCAATAGAATAATATTAACCTAAACAATTAACAATAGTTGAATTGGAAGCACAGCCATTCACACCCTATGTGTACACAATGCATTTTCTCTATCATATTTGCACGTTTTTCGAGTGTTTCCTTTCAGTAAGAAGTTTGTTTAACACAGATGCTCCACCATAATAAAATGAATGATGTGTGCTGGCATACATTATGTCAAAATTTGTCTCAGCCAACCCAGGCATCAATGCTGACCCAGGGTACCATGTCAGTTATGCAATTTTTAAAAAAATTATTATTATTATTATTATTATTATTATTATTATTATTTTTTTTTTTTTTTTTGCTTTGATTCCTGAAGACCAATTTATTGCAGTATAAGTTGTTAAGATAATCAGATGCTGCATGATTCAAAGCTTCCAATCATGTCGTTTTTCATAAATTATATGTCTGTTTCTGACTAAACGGGTCTGGAGTAGATGTGAAAATTGAGTAACACCCATCATATCGGAATGAGATAATAGTAAGTTGACTGACATTTTTTATCTTTATGCAGAAGTATGGTAAACTTATCGGTTTGCAATGTTTTCATTTGATTTAATTTTGTGTTTTATATTTGACTATAATTATGTATGTTTCTTACAGACTTTCAACAAAAGTGCCTGTTGCAATTTGAAGAGCTGCTCAAGAATCAAAGAGAGCAACTCTCTCTATTAAAGAGAATTGCGAATAGCCTGGCAACTGTCACAAGCGATGAAGTGGAGGAAGTGGTGCCAGAGCCATTTAACACGGAAGATGAATTTCAGAACTTCTGTGACAGACTTGCAGATGTAGACTTCGCCAAAAAATTGGTAATTATTTTTGCTTTTATACCTAAGTAAAACAACATGTATGGAATGAATACCGAAGGGGCCCATGTACCAGTGAATACCTTATTAAGAATGTAGTCTTTTTTACGTGTCTTTTCTCCTTATTTATGGTATGATCAAATAATAATTTACAGAGCTTAACTCTGAATTTTCCCTTTTGATAAACATGTATAGATACAGTGTATATGTAATTTTGTAGATGAAAAAATGTACAGTTAATGTATCAACGTTTGCGATAATCTACAGTATTTTTAGACAGATGATTTAAACACATGCATTGAGTTTCAAATATATGGCACACATAATATCTATCTTTACATTTGAGTAGAATTGTGATAACTAAAAAAAGCGTGTTTTTTCAGACAGGATATCTGAGTTGCCTGGGTGGCCATGGAGTGGGGGATAGTGTGAGGAGGATGCTGAAGAAGCTTGGGACAAACAAACTGTGGTCCCTGTTCTCAATGAAAGGGAGAAAAGGCAAGCTTTCGCTGCAAGCCCTCCCAGTATCTCGAATTTTGATAAGTAAGTTAAAGTTGCATTCCAACAAAGCGTGTTTGTAATTTACTGTACGAAAAAGCATGTTCTGTTTACATTTAAAAAAGCAATAGAAACAATTTTATTTTTAATCATATACTGTCAACTCTATGTCACCTTTATAGTATTGTAGTTATCACATCTGTAAATGAATATGTATGGAAATGTATATGAAAATGTTTATGCATATGTATACGTGCGTATATGTGATTAACTAGATCCCAAGGAAGAACAGAATTTATCTGATTGAATCCCCCAGGATAAAGTACGTGTGTATATGTGATTAACTAGATCCCAAAGAAGAACAGAATTTATCTGATTGAATCACCCAGGATAAAGGTATTCTTTGATCATGTTCAGTACACTCTCATGTTTGTTGATTGTCAAAAGATTCATTCAGTTTTATTATACATATGCATATATGGTGATTTTCCTGTACCAATACCACTACCAAACTTTGTGAGGTTTTATCAACCAAATGGGTTGAAATTATTACAAAATATAGTGCATAGAGGACTTAACATATTGTCCCTGACTGCAGGATATCATATAGTTTCTTGCTTGTTTTACATTTACAGAAGCATGTCTCCGCTTGCACCCAAGCTCAAAGGTTTCAGATATAGAGGAGACAATATCTGAAGTCTTGAAACATGCACCCAATCAACGTGGAGGGGCAAGATATAAGGTAATTTGCAAATGTGTTAATCAACTGGGAAATAAAACATACAACTGGAAATTAGCAAATATTCCAAATTATGTAACAAATGAAACTGAGAGCTCATATTTAATATACAACTAATACACCAAGGCATAATTTTCATTGTGACTGTAATGCTAGCTCCAAATAAAATGACTTCTATGTTATGTTGTTTTGGAGAAGAAAAGATATACTGCACATGCAAATTATCGTTCCAAGTGAGCAGTTATGCGAGTATAACTTCGATTGATTATGTAGATCTGCCTTCAAAGACATGATCATCCGGTTGGTTGCAGATGAATTGCATAAATTATGATTTTTTTGGTTAATTGATACCGATTTCTATGCACCGGTAACACATTAGGACCAACGACCACCTTTAAAATTGTCTACATTTTATTATTCATCAAAACGTTTTATTTCAAGGCCAATCATGGCGTTTGGGGTCCTGAGTAAAGGCTATGGACATGATAGAGTAGGTTTATAGTCATGTATGGCGACATGACATAGACATTGTTATTATCAGCAATTCGTGTGGCTATGGAATTGTAGTCATTGTCTTACACAATGTCATCACAAAATTTTTTGCAGGGTCTTTTGTGATAATGTGTTGGGGCATTTGGCAGGCTATAATAAAAATGCAGTGGCTCTCTATTTGTTGGGTATTATCAAATTATTTCAGTCACCATGAAGTTGCTGTGATTGGAAGTAAATATGTTTCTGTATTTTCTTTTGGTAGTTGTTCGTTTATGTCTACGTTTTGCTGTTTATAATTTCCACAGAAGGCGAAAAAGAACACCCCAGAAGACGGTAGCCATGACCAGGCTGACACAGAAGAGCCACGTTAAGGTGTGCACCCACTGTCCAGACTGGCTACTGTTCAACTAGAACCATATTACGTGGGTCAGCTGCTTTTACAGTAGAACATGGCAGGGTGGCAATGTCCACTTATGCTACTTATTTGTACATGATGTAAATAAAATGGTATGATGCATCACTATGAGCGTTTTTCATTGTTTTTCTGTTTCATTTTTTATAGTTTTGAAGGGCTGAAATGTCAGACAACAACGTTGTCACAATGTTGTCACAACGTTGTTACAATGTTGTCACAACGTTGTGGGAATGTTGTCAAGTCAAAAAACAACGTTTTCATAACGTTGTCACAACGTTGGGATATAACGTTAGACAACAACGTTGTCACGACGTTAAAATAACCATACACAATTACGTCGCCACAACGTTGTATCATAACGTTATCACAACGTAAGTACAACGTTATTACAACGTTGTCACAACGTAATGTTGTTAGCTGGGAAGTTTGACTGTAAAGGTTTCCGTTCAATAAGGCATTGACCAGGTTAACCCCAAACTTGTTTCTACTGAAAATGGACCGACTTTCAAAAAAAATTCTCCAAAAAAGTGAATATGTCATGGCAAACTGAGGCAGCATATCAGTAACTGTTCTGTAACGTACGGAACTGACGACTCAAGGGACATGCATGCAAAGAAGATTATCGTTTGAGGGAAGACAACTGGCAAGCAAAAAATATTACTAATAATAATATTGATAATAAAAATGATGATGATGATGATGATGATGATGATGATGATGATGATGATGATGATGATGATGATGATGATGATGATGTATGTTTCAGAAATGAATAGATGAATTTTCAGAGTAAATACGGGAGACCAAACTTAGAAACAACAACGCATCTAAAGTACTTTCTGTGCCCAAGCGGTCGGTCCTGACTGGTACCTATATGCTTTCACTTAGCTTATTTGGCGACATCGGCCGGGTATACACAGTATATTCTGAAAAAAAGAGACAAGCATTACAGGTTTACTACTCAAACGCTCCAAAACCGAGCATTTCGTTGTAAACGTAATCTTTGTCAGCATCCATACCCCGAAAAGCAGTGTATGTGCAAGGGCGACACTGACAGAGCTTGCAATATCTCTGTGGACATCTGCTTGTCTCTGATGCTCCTGTCTACACAGATGGGTTATGAAAAAACGAGAGAGAGAGAGAGAGAAAGAGAGAGAGAGAGAGAGAGAGAGAGAGAGATAGAGAGAGAGAGAGAGAGAGAGAGAGAGAGAGAGAGAGAGAGAGAGAGAGAGAGAAAGAGAGAGAATTAAATAACATCCAATAATGACACTTGAAAACTACGATGATGATAATCCCTTTCTGTTTGTGCTAAAGCAGAAACCACCATCATATTCTCCCGCAATATATATAACGTTGAAACTACTGTTACCCGCTGAAGAAACTCCTCGGCAACACCTCCATGTAACCAACAAGCACAGCTAAGTTCTGGTCTCAGTGCGAACACATAAAAGACGACAATAAAGGCATGATCAAAGAAATAGTCGGCATCATAAAAAGAGAGATACTTAAACTACAATGAACATTAACACCATAAGCTCCATGGAAATTTATCCCATTTTGCTTCAGCTTTATGAGGGAATGATGTCCTCTCCATCTAAGCATAAAGTGATACGTAATAGTGATAATACAGTTTACACACTGAGATCGGAGACACTTCAGGTAAGTTAATTTCTACCCAACAGCCCTCAATTTATCATTACAAAATGGATAGTTACAGGCTTTAGCTCTAATCTTGCCGTGCACATCACCGCCTCTTGAGCTCATATCTCTACAGAAATTGAACCATGCGATAAGTATTTCATTGTATTTGATAGATATATTAACAACTGTTAAATAATACAATCCCTTGGAAACCAATTTAAGCTATTAAATTCTGCTTTACTCCTATATATCCCTTGATATTGTATTCTGTGGCATAATTAGAAATTGAACGCAAAAATGTTGAGTTAACCAGCGGTATTTTTAACGTCGGACTGTTCCTGGAGAAATATAGAGTCATGCCTGTCTAACGCGGTCGCCACCCCGCACCCCCAACCTTTCATAAGCGGATAGGGCTGGTTGCCTTTACGTATTTTGTTTTTCCTCTTTTCTCTTTGCACGAAAAGATATTTGAGTGACTCGTTATCTAAGCGGTGACACACAGAAGTGCTCCATATCTGGCAATAACAGAGATTGCTACCAAAATGCTTTAGAGCTCGGGACTACTAAAATAGATATGGACAACTGTGAATTAGTTGACATTCAGTGGTGAAGTGGCTCAGATTTAAGCCCAAGGAGACAGGCGGTGAATTTTAAGTATTCTTCCCATGTATGTCTTTTCAACATTTCATTTTCTTCAATCCACTAACAGTGTGCTTTTTGGTTTGTTGGCGCTTACTGGTAGCTGAAGTACATTGTTCATCGACATTTGACGCTTCCAAGCTGTAAATCAATATATTACTACTGGCATGGATTGACAATGTGGGATTATGCTCAGACGCATCGTTTGAATCAAGATATCAAATTTCGTTGACACTGCATGTTTTTCTGCTGCACATTAAACAGAGGACGTGTTGGGTTTTTTAACGTAATATATTATTTTTGAAAGCCTCTCTTGTTATTTCATATGATTCCAGACTACAAAATGCTGGTAGAGATGGCAACAAAGTTTTATTATACATATAATGGGCTAGTCTTGTAATACGACGAAAGCATACAGGGCATTTTCAGCAAAATGTTGTCTTGTGACACTGTTGGAGATCGCGAAGTGGCATGGTAGCACGCGGTGTTGGTAAATCTTCACATGTGCGTTATATTTCACCTTTGTTCCATACCCATCCGTAATTTACCCTGATTTCCAATCTCGCGCCAACTGGCCTGCAAATCTACGACAGCAAACCATCAGGCGATGCATTTTGAATGTTTTTGATTTCTACTTTTCCACGAGGTTTCACTTAAGTTAATGTCCTGGGTTACCGCGCTTGTTGTTTTCGGTGTTTAGTAGATTGCGCTGCTGGATGCTGTGTGCTAATTTGATCCGATGTGGTAAGTGTTGAATTTTGTGAATAGTATAACCGGTGTGCATGCTTACAGATATAATATACGGTTTAAGACCATTCATTTGGGATCTTTTTATGGAATGCTCAATGTCCCGAACAGAGAATTCAGTACCCCTTTACCGTACTTCACACCTGTCTCCTTCAGACTGGTTTGGCGAAAGTGTTGTTTTAATTACTTATTGCTGAAAAAATTTAAGGCCTGCAGGTATATGATAATCACACTACCCTTATATTACTATTCTAGTTGGTTGCCAGTAGACATTGTTCCTGATAGTTAGCCTCAGGTAGGTGGAAGCCTCAACTTGCAACAGGATGACACAAACTCGAAATTTCGATACAAACGCTGTGCAGCTGCTGTACAGCACTACGACTGTTGTAGTAGGTTTTCCCGGCCGCTCCATTTCTCAAAGGCAACTGCCCCCAAAACTCCACTGGGTGTCTTAATCAAAAGGAAAGAATGATCTGTAGGTTAATCATAATAATCTGTGGGCAAGCCGCTGTGGTGACAATTCATATATAGTGTATGTATTCATGGTATTTGTGTCTGCTAGAATAGATCAAAATAGAACACGGCAGCTGTACTGTGTTTGGTTTAAACATATTTTATTATAACAACTTAGTAGGTCGTTCTCTTGTAGAATAGTTTTATTTTGCATGGATGGTAAAACGCTGTAACAACCAGAAAGGCGAGCGCATAAGCTAATATCTGCCCGCCCTTTGAAAGGGCAGGCGGATAACAGCTAATGTGGGCTTTGCTAAAACGCTCGCTTCCTTTACTTGACCTTGTGGCCTTGACCCCTAGCCTATCTAGCAGACGACAAATCTGGAAGCTGCCGCATTCATCGCATCGTTGTTTGTTCCACTCAATATTTTGTGTTTTTTCCTTCTCAGCATTGAAGTAATATAATAGTAATAACACGATTTTGTTAGACACTTTTTGATTGGGCCTTCATCAATGATGAGCAGCCATCCACTTCCATTAGCATTGTCGCATTGCTTGGGTGCTAATGAAAGGGTCGGGCTACTCATCAGTGATATCGAGCCAATCAAAATAAGTGTAATGTAGGCCCGTAGCAGGGGTCGCGGGTCGGGGATGTCGATCGACACGTATATCAGCGATTAGCGCCAAAACGTCCAATAACACCACCACCCCAAAATAATCCAATAAAACAACGCCAAACATAACGAAACAAAAACGGAAAGGCAGAAGGAAGGTTTCTCTTCAATATATGTTTACAACAATAATTAATCTCTGCATAAGGTCTGCACAATAATTCATTCAACCAAGAGAACCCAACATATTCTGACTGATTTTAGCATTTTAAGGAACGAAACAATTTCATTTTACAATTTTCGCATTTTTTTCAATATGTCAAGACCTGTTTAACGTCGACGCTTGTATAATACTCTGCCTGTTCGAAAGCATACTATTGATGATAAAAATCCCACTACTTTGAGGGTCTCTTTCGCTTTCCATTCCACAGGGGGATGGTAGCTTTATATTCCATAGGAGATTAAAAATGATAACTTCACATAGTTGGTTGTTTAGTTGCAAAGATGGCGGCAGCTTTAGTAAGCTGAGCAAGCAATATTATAGATTCATCCAAGAAGGTTTCACTGATGACAGCTAGGATGAGCACAGTGTCGGGTTTATCCGGCCACGTGGGTTTGTTTATACATAAACTCGTTATCATGTACCTACTTGGTTGGTGCACTTTGACCTCCGTGCATGCCTCACTAACTGGACACTCATATCAAACTGTATACCTGTAAATACAGGGTGTGTCTCTCGTACGAATATGTATTCTATTATAAAAAGATGAACCTAGGTATCAGAATTAACGGTATATTCTCTTGTATTTACATTTTGTAAATTAGACTCTGATTACACACTGTGAGTCTGTGTTAGTATCCAACTGCAAATACAGGACTGAGTCGATCGGCCATCTCAAGGACCATGTCTGCTTGTTCTGGACGGGGGATATATTGACGAACGGAATTAAAATAGGTCTGCCTTTATTGACAAAACACTTCAACCTTACAGAAATATCAGTCACAGTTACATACTTATAGACAACAAATATCAACTGTTTGGTTGATACATCATATAATGCATCATTTATTTCATTTTTTCCCCACAGACACTATTTGTACCCAACACTTGTAATAATGTTACATAACAAAACCACCACGATTGTGGGATTCAATATTGTTTTTCTGTTTCTTTGCTCCTATGGCAGCACTCTTCTTTTTCTTCTTTTGTAATCTTGCTTTCATCTGAAGGCCATGAGCCATCGTGGCTGATATCATGGGTAACATCTTCTGTCGCTTCATTTTTTGTCTGCCACTTTGCTTATGCAAGTACCAGGGTTGATTAAATGCACCAAACCCTGGTAATTTGTACTGTCTGATCTTCATATCAGTGGACGTTGACGAAAATGTAAGGAGATGTCCCAATAGCTTATATTTACTGGTCGGCCTTCGTTGTCTGTTACGAAAATATGTATGTGTGGAATGGGATTCTGCACAACACGAATGAACTGTTCCGTGGCAAACTGTATATCTGATGGTGATACTCTTCGTAATATTTGTTTTGAACTGTCTCCGACTATAGTACACATTCTATAATGTCACACTGCATCAGCAAACGTTCAATTACCCCCCCCCCCCCTTCTGCTGGATCTATATGAATGTCACTCAGAGGCACTTCCCAAGATCCAGACAAATTTTATTCCTGTGATAATTGCACATCAAAATCACTTCCACAGTTTTCAGGGTATAACTGGTTACTGTCTTCGCTGCTGAGAAATACGTAAAAGTCCGTGCTTTTATAGTATGTTGGCCTGCTACTTATAGTTTTCTTTTTTACTATCACTTATAATTTTTTTTCAGTCTATGTTTTGCATATCTATAGTATCAATTTTTTCATTGTCTACTTTCTTCTGGTTTTTCGTTTTCTTAGGTTTTATTTTTGCAACGATTGTTTTGTTACAAGATGATTTAAAAACAATAATACTTTCATCAGCTTCTGTGGGTCTTCCTTCCAAATATTGTCACAGTGGTTAAACATTGGCAAAATTCCATCGAATTTACATGTAGATAAATATCTACCTTTCCACAATGCTCACATGCAATCAATTCTAAAGTAACACTTGGATGCTGACAAACGAGGTACATAAGGTGTCTGTTTTGTAATACACCGTTCCATTCATACTCACATAAATGAGCCAATGCTTTGTTATTCTGAATGAGCGATTTATCAATAACACTGCGATAAGCTATGCTTTTGAGAAATTCTTTCCATTGGGGAGGATCTTGACTTGTCTTGTCATTAGAACTTTGTAGCCATTTCATATACAGCAGAGTGTCATTCCTTGTCATAGGCTGTTGTCTCACGTCATCCTCCTCATTATCATTGTCTGAATCCTCAGATATGGGCAAAAGAGATTTCAAATAATCCGCCTAAAATTTTGCAGGCTCTTGTGGCGTTGTATGTGATGAAGTATTTATTCTCAGACGTTCGTGGTCGGGTGTTGTCGGTTTCAATCACCAGGAATCCATATGGTTTTGAGGTGGCTTCTTTGTATCTATCCATCATATAGTTTGGTTTGTGAGGTAACATACACTGACTCATGGTCTTGACGGTCTGTAAATCTATAGGCATATTGCCTAAAATCAAATAATGACAATTTCTGCGCATGGTCTCCATGCTTGGCTCGTAGAAATTTTGCATGTGCACTATAACACTCAAATTACGATGGTGGCTTTCTTTGGTGAATAAATCTGTCATTCTGTCATCTTTGCTAATATTGCCCATCAGATCATCAAATGCGATCAAGTTTCTTGTGGCTGGGTCCAAAAAAAAAAAAAAAATGTCCTGTTCCAAGTTTGAAGGTATCCCTTTCATGAATTCAATATTTGGAATCTTGTCTTGCATCTCATTATACAAGGGTTGCCAACGTGAGTAACACATCATGATTCGCTCGGGTGGAAGTTCTATGGTCTGGTTTGCTTTTTGTAAAAGTTGGTTTAGATAAACTGTCTTGCCAAAACCAGTAGGGGCCGCCACAATCATCATGAAAGGGTGTTTAAAGGTGACATGTGTTTCTGTGTTATCTGGTGTCCCTTGGTCTCCAAAGTGGGTCCCTGGTCCCTGGTCCCTGAAGGGATGGCCCTTAGCCTCCCGAAAAGTGTCCTTGGACCTGTAACTGTGTTTGAGGGTAATGGATGTTCCCCCTGGTCATATTCCCAACAGCATTGTATGCATGTTTTCTAGTTCTATACCTCTTCAAACTGTATAACCTTGTGAATGTTTCACCACACAATGAACAGATGTGTAACACGGTGACTGCTGTTTAGCTTTTGAAAATGATCATCAAATCCTCTTATAGATTTTTACATAATGAAATTGTGGTGTCATCACTACCAACACCAGCGAGTGACACCAGCAATGAAGTGACACTGGAGTGACACCAGCAGCGGAGTGACACCAGCACTGGAGTGACACCAGGAGGGAGGAGTGAGCAAGATTACACACACACACACACACACACACACATTTTGTTGCCAGTAAAAAACAGACACATGTAAAATGACATTTTCATAATTTATTTTCCTCTAGAGTCTAGTGTATTTTTTAATGAAATGAAATACTATGTCATCATTTTTGCTCCTGTTTCGGCCAAAATGGCTGGTGAAAGTGTCCATAGGTATCCTATATTATGCCATACACCGTTGTCGAAGGACAACGGTGTATGGCATGATAGAGGCAATAGGGTCCACACATAAGACTATTTGGGGCTTGCAGTATCTTCTTGTTGGACCTGACTCCTCTCTCCATCCGCCTCATCAAATTCACAAAGTTCCTGTTGTAGTAGGCTGGAGTGTGTCCAAGGGGATCAAAGAATTCCACAGGTCCGTACATCGGAACATATGTCACGATCCAGTGTTTGCCCAGTTTGTAATGTGGGTCCGTATTCACAATCAGTAAATAGGCAATAAATATTGCATCTGCTTGGCCGGGTCAATATTGAATACATAAAGACAGTAGCCATTGGGAAGATTATCTCGAGTGACGTTATTGCCATCATTGGTATTCCATTTACCAGTCCCTGTGAATAAAGTCAGGTAAGAGTCGATGTACAGTTTGTTGGCATAATCTGGTTCCAGTGCTGTTCTTGGGTAGGGGTTGCCTCGACTGTGACTTGCAGGTAATTTAGGTTGTAATGGTGGAAATTAAATGGGTTTTTAGTGTAGCTTCCTTGGACGGCTTCAGAAGCCAGCAAGCCAATCAAGAGTTGTGCAGGTACTCGGCCTTGGAATAAGTTGTCCAGTTGAACATGTGGAGTACCTTGTGCCACAGTGTGTGTCATGTGGTCTGACTTCATAATAGGGTACTTGGTTGTGGTATTTTGGAGAAGTCGACTGATCTTCATATAGGGTGTGGGGTCCATACTGACCATATATATCCAGAATTTGGCTGTTTGAATGTCAACTTTGTAATTTTCTGCATCCGCACTCATCAGACGGAATGTCTGTGAGGAGGCTGTCAACTTGATTGTGATAGGGATCCCATTCAGTAATAGATGAGGTTGTTGAAATGTATCAGAATACAGGGGTCCCGTCATGTCCACACTTTGACCATTTCTTGTGAGATCGCTACATAACGTCAGACCAAAATTCAGACCTGCCATGGGATCCGTTTCGTCCATGTAACTTGCGTTGTCCTTGTAGTACAGCTGAGTTTCAAGCTGACTTTCTTTTGCATCTTCTGCAGAATTCAACACCGTGTCCAGATATGCCTTGTAGGGATTCAGCTTTCCATCACTCACCAATCTGTTTTGCCAGTACACTTGGGCCTCTGACCACAAACTGTATAAACTCAAATTTAGTAAACCTACTTTGGCTCCAGCACCAATAGGAGAGCCGTCATTCTTGGTGATGCGACATCTCACAGAAAGACGTGTTTTTTGCAAATCAATCAAGTCGGTACCCATGTTGCCTATGTAAATTCCACAGGGCTACCTCCACGTAATGGAGCCAGAGGTAACTTCTCAATCCAATGAATTCTCTGTATGGCTTGAGACTCGCGTAGCTTGTCAAAGTTAACGAAGGCCATGTTTGCTTATATCCAGTATCGACAGGCTTTTGCTTACCCCTACTTATAGACTTTGAGTGGTCAAGTGTTGCATCAATAAAGAGACACTTATCGTGATCCTTCTGTCAATATATCACGCCACCAGTAGTACATATGGTCCCTCAGACGGTTGATCCCGAGGTCTAAATGCACTGGCCCTGTAGGTACATGATGACGAGTTCACATGTCTTTGCAACCAGACAACCGACTATGTGAAGTTATCATTTTTTAATATCCTATGAAATGTGAAGCTATCATTCCCCTGTGGAATGTGAAGCGAAAGAGATCCGCATAGTAGTTATCCCACAAATGAAAGAAAAATGTTGGACTTTTTAACTCGTTTTCAATTCTTTTATCGTGGACCTGTGATTTCATTTACTGCTGTTTTGTTAAAACATCAAACCCACCTTCAGAAATAATCTTTGAGACAGAACTGAATGAGTACCTTTCTTTTATTGAAGAAGTAAAAATAGCTGTTTTGCATTCAATATTTGTTACTTTTTTATGTTCGGAACGAGCGAGACTCAAACTTGCAACCTTTGACACCAGTCACCAATCTGATATGGGAAACGTACATATCCACTCGACCAAATCCTCATTCTTAAAAAGATTGTTCAATAGAGGTAGTTATGTGTGAGAGCCATATGAACAAGGTTATGCAGCCTATGTATTGAGTTGGCATTTATTTCCAGAATTTGGGACTTAAATCCACCAGCATTAAGAAAATGCCAAATATGTATATATATATATGTATATATATATATACATATTTGTTCGGAATAAGCGAGACTCGAACTTACAACCTTTTGCACCAGTTGCGTAGCTGAAATGGGAAATGCATAGATCCACTCAGCGCGGTTCTTTGATATTGGACCTCAAAGTTTATGTTGAAACTGGGTTCATCAATACTGGACCTTTTAAACTTTTTTTTGAGATCATTGTACGGCCGTTGGTATTCGATTTGCAGCCCTCCAGTGGTCATTTGCATCCACCACATTGCGTCAGGCGCAAATAACCACTGTCGGGCCGCAAATCGAATACTGCGGGCCGCAAAAGCTCCAAATGCCTGCAAAATAAACAAAATTGTTATATTAACGATTAGGAAAAAGATCAAGCCCTAATCAAAACCTGTGGCGAAAAAGAAGCAATTTTACAGAACAAACGGACATCACAGTTTTGACATGACAAGACAATTATAAGTTGATAAAATATCAAATAAGAACATCCTATTCCAAAATACCCCACGACAGTTTACCAACACTGGCCGTGACAGACAGGAGGGTGATTGTACAACTTGCACATGGTGACATACGTCCATTATTATATGAATATAATAGCTATGTGTGTCTATAAATATTCAGGTTCATACGTGTACACGGTAACACAAGAAAAATACTTATATCATATGCTGTTCAGCTTAAAACTTTCCGATTTCGCATTAAATTGTTAAAAAGCAAAAATTTATCAATATTAGCACATGTACATGGAGGGAGTGTTTGTGCAGACACTTCCACCATCGTTCAGCGGTCAGCGGTCGTATGAATACCTGCTCAATATAAAATAAAAAAAAAGTTTCACAAGTTGGTTGTCGGACGCAAGATGTTCACGTTGGTAAAATGAAAAAAACAAACATCCCCTCCCCTTCCCACCCAACCCCCACCCACCCCCCGGAAAAGAAGAAGAAAAAAAACCAAAAACATAAAAAGTCGTTCTCCAGAAATTTCTCCGGATATACCAATGAAAAAATTGAAGATAACTGAGAAAATACGAACTTAAACATATTTTAATCAAAAGAAACAATTTCAAAGGAAGGAGTAGTCCTATATAAAACCTTCTTACCTGGAAAAGTCGCATGAATAGTACGAACGAGACAACATGCCAGAGCTGCGCCGCTCCCCAACACACAAAGTGGAGGAACGACGTAGCCCATCCCGAGCAGCACCGTACTCCAAATGGGGCATTACGACGGAAAAGTAGAGACCTTCAAGGCATTTCCTATTGAAATGTACTGTAGATGTTTTACATATTACGACAATCCCTTTGTAGTGAAGAATTACATGCAGATCCAAATTGTCTTTGTCTTGGAAGTTCAACGTACCTTTATATTGGATACATTCTGCTTAAACAGTAGTTACACCATGGAGCTTGCAGTAGGCTCCTTGTTTAACTAATGTGGGTAAATTGTAATCCATGATGTAAATACTCAATACGTGAACCTCCGCTACGAACACGGTTAGATATATGAATGAACCTTTATTGGTTGCACCTCAGAGGATGAGGCATTTTGCCTGAACAAATACAAAATCACGTACAATACAGCACAATTACGCAGCATACAATACATGTAAAATTACAAATTGAAAATGCGGTAACAAGCAAGAACTCTCAAGATGTTACGGAAAACAAGTTCAACAGGGTATACATCGATGCATATACATATTTATAAATTTAACTCTCATTTGTTCTGTTTCGCTAATGAATTTGGTCGTCTTTGAAGATCTTTCGGGTCCTGAGAATTCATCAACATTATAAATTTGTCTTTCAAAATTAATATTATAAAATTGACGAATTGACTGCCAAAATATAATTAAAAATCATAAATAAATTTGTAGAATTTGATCTTGCCACACCCAGCTATGTTTTCTGGAGAAATGCATTTGAAAGTCTATGGATGGTAAACACCCCATACTTCGCAACCATATAAAAAGATCGGGGGAATAAGCTGGTCGAAAAAGTCCAGATGCAATATAATAACAATATCATCACCGAATAAGGTACGTTTAAAACGACCAAGTGACTTCCTGGCTTTTCCACACAGTTGCTTAACTCACCCAGAAAAAATCTACTTGCTGTCAATTAATGGTAATGACAAGTATATTTCTTTGAAATTTCAAATCATTTATCTCCATTCAAAATTAAGTACTATTTTTCCAGACTTACTAAATGTCAACACTTTGGATTTTCTACATTAATTTTTAAGTTCCATTCTTGACAACTGACAAAAAACTTGTCCAAACAGCACTGTAATCCCTTCTCACTTTCAGATATTAGTAAGAAACTGTCCTCGTAAAGTTAAAATAAATAAATAAATAAATAAAACAAATGGTAAGGATACTGGATGACATTCCTTGGTGAAAATAGTGGCTAAAGCGTTGATGAATAAATGGGATAAAAATGGAGTGAGAACGCATCCCTGTTTGACACATTTTTTTTAAATTGTCAAACAACCCTGTGCAGATTTTTTTGGGGTATAGATGAATGATCATACATGTCTCTGGTAATTCTATGCGTAAAATTATTTATATCATAATCTGCAAACATTTACAAAATTGTCCGTCATGCCTTATTGTGTCAAACGCGTTTTGGGAATCTATCAAACACACATAAAAGATTTTCCGTTCACCTGTTATTTTGACGTATTTATGAATTAGTGTTTTATGTATAAGACAGTCACTCGTGGGTGCGTTTCCCAGAAAATCTATCTTATATTTATTGCCAAACTCTCGTTCCTTCATATGTTAACGTCTACGCTTCTTCAACACTGTACGGAATAGCTATGATATGCAGCTACTTAGGGAAATTACTCTGCATTTTAGGGTCTTAAAACAAACAATTTTTGTGTTTTAAAGTTAGTGGACTTTTTTCCCATTAACTTTGGAGGAATCCGGATATAAAAATGAAATAGAACATTTTCTTCAAAATTGGTTGTATAGTATCTGTGCAAGATTTTATCATTTCGTTAAGTAGGGTGTCTTTTCCTCTCGATTTTCCGTTTTTTTAAATTACTGATGCGGTATTTCATTTTATTTTTACTTATTCTGAAATCAAACTCTGAAAATGATTGAGTTGTATTATCCTTCAGGTTTTTCAAGACATCATTATAAATTGGACGTTGCTCTAGGTTTGAGCCTCAGGACATCAACTTCATAAAATGTTAAAACCATTGACAAGGACATTTTTTTCCGAATGGGTTTGTTTTGGGTGAACGGCGGTCTCTAGTTCTTTAACTAATTTCCAATATTCTTTTGGATTTACTTCCTAGGGTTTTCTTAGAGAGTTGATAATATATTTTAAAGCTACGTTCACATATTTTACATCCTGTCGAAAAGCACAACGTGAAGCATAATACGTTTGCGGTAAATCGTATTTGTGCGACTCTTTAGACAACTGTCTGGCAAGTGCTTCGATATTCTGAAAAAGTACATGACTATCTTTATTTGCCAATTTAGGTAGTGCTCTCTTTTCTTTTGTTTTCTAATGGATATATTTTTTAGGATATACCTACCTAGCCAAATATAAGATTGAGATCATTAATCGCATTATTCGAATGCCCTGTCGCTTCTTTGGGTTATAGCTTTTGTTCAGTAGCATACCCATATCGTTTCTACACAGTGTCGAGAGCGAACGTGAACATATTTGTATCTGCTTTCTCCTACAGGTGTCTCTGAGAAAGGGGTTCTAGTTTGGATTGTGGGCGAGACTTATGTCAGGCATGATACACTTAACATCATACGTCAGCACACAATGATCGGAAAACCAAGAAGTAATATGAACACTCAAGGAGGTAACGCCCGGAAAAACTTTAAGGTCAGCAATGATATAGTCTATACACGTAGGGTGTTTTTCATTTACTCTGTAACAGGTACATTTTACTTTCAGGTCTCGTAACTAGCCCATTTAAGATCCGCATGTTACTGGCTATTCATGGGTTAATAAATGTTTTATCATTATTGTCTGTTGTTTTAGTATCACTGTTCTGTCTGACCAACGGTGTATCCACGTAATCATCTACATGTGCTGGCAAAGGTGAATGAAGGTTATCAGCTTGGTTTTCTGTTACGTTATGGATGTTTACATTAGTAGAGGCATGAAAATCACCCATAAGTATAAATCTTCCATTCAGTGAATTGAATTTAAAAATGTCAAAGAACAATTTTTCAAACATATCAACTTCACTAGTATATACAAAATTTTGTGTAACAACTTACCAGTATGCTAAATGATACATGAGTTTCAACCATTATCAAGTAATATCTACCATTTGACTCAGGTAGAGATATAGTCTGCTACCATGTGCCCGACTATACATTTCATATTGTAATCAATTGTCCTGGTACGGATCTGTTTTACAATAACAAGTACTTCAAAAGACAATCCTAACATAAAAAATCATATATGTTACCAATCGCTGAGAATATCAAAAGTGGCGTACTTGTCTATTGATATAGAGACTTCTCAAATGTGTAACTTAAAAAATGGTTCTGCTCCCACGGCTGACCAAGTAATACATGTTGCAAGTAAAATATCTTTACTTATCGAATATTTGAGTTTGATGTGAATAGTCAGCACTATAGACATGCGCCTTGAGGACCTATCAGTAAATATCAATGAAAGATAACTTGCCAATTGTTAATTTGATTTTAAAAAATACTGTAAGCTTAAGTTGAAAATATATTTTTGTGACCCTATAATGTTGTTCGTTTCAAATCTAACTAACACTTTCATATACCGAATGTATAAAAGTTAGATCCATATCAAAGAATAAGAAATAGTTCTAGTGGATGAATTAAAAACTTTAGAAATTCTAGAGACTGTACTTGTAGATAGTTGTACGATAATAGTGTGAACCATTCTTCAAGTCAAGGGGGTACAGTCGTACCTTAAAGCTAGAATCGCCTCTTTCTATTTATCGCACATATTGATAATCAGAGGATAATTATATTACAGTCTTTATGTTTAACACCACTTACTAGTTGTCGTTTCCATATTCCGTAGTCCAAACTCTATACACTCCAAAAATTCACCTCTCCTTGTCTAACCTATATTGACATGGACGTATTATGTTACATGTTGCTCACATTCTTCTGCAGAACTTTGACACAGGCTGCATAAGCCCAAATACATTAAAGGGTCTTCAGCGGGTAACTACTGAGAATTTGTTTTGGAATTTGTACCCGTCCACAACTCTGTGAGTAGCGGCTACAGTGAGCTAAATGTTCAGCACAGAAAACCCACACAATAATCAATAAATATGCACATGGCAAATGATGAATTTGCTAAATAAGTGAAGTTTTTGGTTACAAATGCAGAGCTTCAATATGAATGAAGAAAACCTATCATACCAAATATGATTACTAAATTTGTAAAGAACAAGTTCAGATGAGAACAATTTGACTCACCCCTGAGCTAGCACATAACCTTTTTAGCTGAGTAGTTCACCTAAGTTCAACCATCAGCCAGTGAATAACTGAAGTAGAGAGAAACCGGGACTATATAGTCAGTCCCAGTGATTATAGAATAAACAATTACAGTTAGACACCTGTATAAACCTAGGAAATTCCTATCAAGTACTGTAACAATGGACATTCTGAACCAGAATTGTAAAACAAACCCCAAGATGACACTTACTCCTCACTATGAAAGTCTCCAAAAACAAAATTCTATTTTGTTGTAAACTGTGAGTTAATGCTACGAAATAATGAATCAAGCTTGTGATAATTGAGTATATACTGCCAATTTCTGGCCAAGTGCTCGGGGCAGCCTATGACTGACCCCCTGCCCTGGAGTTAATGATTCAAAAGCCTGACTCGAGTTTGTGACAAATGAATAAACACTGCCAATTTCTGGCGATGCGCTCCGGACAGCCTATGACTGATTCCCGGCCCTGGTGTCGGACAGCTGAATCGAGTAATATTGTTTATTTTTCTACGTTGAGTAAATGTGCACTTACAAACTAGCTTAAAATGTCTGGAAGGTGAATATTAAACAGAATGATGCCAACAGATAAAATTAAGTAGCAAAAGAGGCAAGTCTAAAATATCTATAATTATGGAAACCTAATTTTATAACAACCTCTGGATATTTACAGCAAAATCATTTGTAGAAATATTTGATGAAAATTCATGTTTGAATCTTCTTGACTAAAGTTTGTTGTAAATGGATTTGGTTCTGGATGCAAAGTCCTGAAATTTAGAACAAATACGAACAAATATCAAAATTTTGACGAAAATGTAATGTATCCAATCGTTTCTGAAATATTATTGTCAGGGAAAGGATAATTAACTACTTCAAAGTTAAATTCTTCAATTTTGTGATATATTTTAATGCTCGAGTTGCCATTTAAGACCCGAATATCTAAGTTAGGAACACAGCTCTGAAATCATCTGAACTGTTAATTTGCAGATATCTTTTGGGAAAATTTCTTTAGCAATTTCATTAAGATTTTGCACATTTACACAAGCAAAGTCATCAATATACCTTGCATTATTTGATAGTTTTGTAGCAAAATGAAAACCATTTCTCATCAATTTATCCATATACATATATTCAAGACATGTTAAATACAGATTCACGACGAACGGAGGGGGGGGGGGGCAGTTACTTCCCATTGGAATGCCTTTTAGTTGTCGAAAAAACAATGGCCCACATTGAACAAAAGTATTACCCAGAAAGAATAGTTATAGCGTCTATCAAAGTTTCAATAGTGTAAGATTTAATGTTACTTTTTGAATAAATAATTTTCATGAGACCTTTCTTTGTGTATGAATTAATATTTATGTATGGGTTATCATTACGTTTAAACGTTTCGCTGATTAATTCTGAAAGACAACTTTTGACTTCATTTATGGGTAAATTTGTGCACAGTGTAGAAAAAATCGAAACATTTTATACTTTGTGCTTTTAAATCTTTGATTTTAGATACAAGTTTGGAAAAATTAATCACACTCCAAAACAATCTATTTTACAGTTTCTAGACATTGCATAACGGTATTTAATGATTCCTAATGACAGTTGAACACAGTGTTATTTCCTTTAACATATGTTTTGTTGTATGTTTTGAAGCACCAGCCATGAATCTTGATTTAAAAGGGTTTTTATTTAATTTGGGTATCCAGAACAAAAGTGGTCTGGGGGAGTTCTCTTCACAACATTCACATTATTTTTTTTTTTTGCATCTCATCTTCATGTGTGTCAATCAAATTTTTAATAGATTTTACAATTTACATACGTAATTTCCTTTTATGTCTGAAACATTGCTTATTGTTTATACCAAGTTTATTTTTCAAAACCACAAAAATATTATATATTTCTTTTTTGCAAATGATTCCAAAATTGTAACTTGCCTTTTCAAAGTTAGCGATTACAAATCTCTCTTGTAGTTTTTTAACTACTTTTGAAACTTACAGGTGCTTGTGATTGCCATTATGTCCTGCCATCGTCGCACACATGGACGACTCTGCTGCGGCATACATATTTTGCCAACCAAAGGTAGCATGTAAACATGCTTCCATAACTTCCATATGTAATAACGTGTGTCATCATGAAGACTGGAATTGTTTTGATTTGCACATTTAAAAATTTATCTGAGGAAGTCCCCAGTTGTGTCGAAAGGAGTAGGGTCTCACCAAAGGACAACAAACATTCTAGAATGTATATCTTCTACAAACTGTCATAGGATGTGACAGTCACGTTGTCAGAAGTAACGTGTGGTCCAGAAGTCAATTAATTCCGACTCTGACCTCACATTCACTTGCATCGATCTATCATCAGTATGCTTGAACTTCACAATAATACGTCCATCGCTGATAAAAGTAACCTCAATCTGGCTCTCCTTTTCAAGTTTTCTGGCCTGAAAAAGGTGGTCTCGCTATTTTGTTAGATCCCCAGAGGCAAATATATCGGTGGCCTTCAGGTGATGCTTGGTCGCAAACTCCTAGGCGCGGTTGAGAGAGGTGGCAAAGCGAACCTGAATCTGTCTCGGTGTTTTGCGACTGGTCCGTATGTACCACTAGGACCACTGTGTATCTTGACGTCCAGGCTCAGCCTCATCTTGTAGCTAGTTTTTTTAACACCAGTTCACCAGTCAGTCGAGATGCTGACCTGGGTTTAATGAGATGCTAGGACCACTGTGTATCTTGACGTTCAGGCTCAGCCTCATCTTCTAGCTAGTTTTTTTAACACCAGTTCACCAGTCAGTCGAGATGCTGACCTGGGTTTAATGAGATGCGAGATTAGGGGTCAAATCAGCAATTCTCAATTGCATTGCTGGGCAGTGCTTATGTTAACAAAGATGCATGGGCACATCTTGGTCCCTGCTATTTGGGAGTGTTGAGGCGTTATCATCTCAAAATACATGCATATTTACCCAAACGTTTCATGTTTAGTATTTCTCTGTAGTTACAACGTTGAATAACAGTTTCTGATGTGCTTACAACTGAAATTAGAGATAAACAGGGACAAAATAGGGCATAATTTTATTTCCTATGACCCTGCCAAATCCTGGTTTCATGATTTCTGTACTAATAGGATGCATTCATATCTAAATGCGGTCCCACTCTAATACCTATTGAACAAAAGAGGGAGCCACCTGCATCAGGGCAGATCCATGTATTTAGCATGTTCAAAAGTACTTTCTCAACAAAATGAACAACACAAACACACAATAATCTTAAGAAAATGTATTAACATGTATTTGAAACATACAGGATGCCTAAATTGATTAGAAATGGGCTCTCTTTTGGTTGGAAAGGTGTTATTTATGGATGATTATGTAGCATAAAATACAAATGTGGCCTGATCATGGTGGAAGCATCAGTCTGTTGCCCCGGCAACACAGGAAGTGAGCAGGATCGCAGTTAAATATGACTGTCTCCTATTCAAAATGCATTGTATGCTGTTCCATCCTACTCTGTAGAATGATGCAAAACTGGATGAAATACTGGCTCAGCATCCAGCAAAAGTGAATGGCTGTCTCTTGTTACCATAGGAATGGCGGCCATCTTGAGTGAACAGCCAATCACAGAGCCCCTGTGCCCATGGCACTCTGTTTATTCATCTCTCAGCTTCGGATCACATGAAAGAGGTGCGATAAGTAATTTACCACTTATAAAACAGTCAGTGCATTTATTGGGTTATGATTAATGGTCAATTTACGAGCATACTGTCACCCAATACCCACTTAAGATACAAGATATGCCTGTTTGGAACACCCACCAACCACATACTGCTCTGGCATTTTAATTTAAAACAGATCCATGACCCTTTCACGCTGTAACTTGACCCACAAGTGTTCATGCTTTTTAAGAGGGTATAGATTTGGGCTGGCTTGCCTTAAATTTTCAAGATACAAGTAGTCCGATTTGAATAACGGAATAGTCCATTTTATCAGAAGTAAAGGGGGTTTAGAACAACTGATAAAATAAAACCTTTTCTGTAATAACATAGATTAGGCTAAGTTTCATACTTACTGATATTTTAAGTTGTGAAAAAAAAATATTTGTGCATTCTAGGGAAAAATAGTACAAATTTGATCAAAATTCAAAGGGCCCAAAATATGTAATTTTGAGGTTCCTTCCTTTTTGGCTGAAAGGTGGACACAGGGTAGTTACTATCCGACCATCCCCCATTGGATTATGGATCTGTAAGCTTCGGCGGTGCATTTTTGGTGCAAATTGCCGGGAATAGACCCCATGTTACAAACGTGGAGCTTTGGAGAAAATGTTGATTTTTTGGCAAAATGGCGGATTTTAGAGGTTGAAATTCAAAGTCAGGTCACAAGTTTATTTCTTTCTAATTTTGACCTACATCTTAGTGCTTGCATTAGGAAAGTGTTTTTGCAGTAGATGGCCAAATATTTTGTCATCACATTGCTTGTACAAAATTTGATCAAATTACATGTACATGACTTCTGGATATTTGGGTCAGCAATGGCTGACAGATCAGAAATGAAATGGACATATTGGATTACCATGGCGCTATCATTAGACTGGAATAGTACCATAATGTTGATTTATATCTGTGGAAAGAGGACATATAAAGGCAAGAGATCATAACACATCTTTTGCAACACTTTTTAAAAATTCTTATTTGTATGTGATGCCAGTTAATATCATGGCCGCCATGTTGGATTTTGTGTACCTTGGTGACGTCACAGCCTAAGGCTTGGCCTGGAACCGAGGCTTGCTGGTAGCCAATCAATCTCATTCATGTCTCAGCATTTCGACCGAGTGTTTTTATGGTCGGTTGCGACCGGCCACATTTTGATCCAATATAAGCTGTAAGGGAAGCAGCCTTTACTTCAGATAAAAATCCAGCAAGCATAACGATACGGTAGTTTTACGCGTTAGAACCATGTACATCATTAAACAAAGGCCATGGTACAACGTAACTGTAACCTGCTGTTGGTGAGAATGATCGCTTGCAAATTTCAGTGCATCGAGTCTGTGTTATTATACCGCTGTAAGTTTCTCTTCATGTCTGCATGCATGGGATTAAGTGGAAACAAGGTAAATTACAAGGTTAAATTCACTGCAAATTATTCACCAAAACAGCATCGCAGCGATCTCTTCTGTCGCAGAAAAAACTAGATTGCCCTTTCCAATTTCGCCCGGCTTGAAGAGTGTCATACACTGAATCAAGCAGTATATAAATGAGCTCGGCTGATGTGTTAAGACCGCTGACTGATCATTTCTATGCAATGTCAAAGAACAGTTGAAATACGTTTCAGATTTAGTTGGAGAAAGAGCTTATAAAACCGTTTCTAAATAACAGGAGGTAAGGAAAGACAAGTTGGTGTAAGCATGGACGAATACTTTAAAGGCCGAAGGCTTATCAGCAGCTGATAATCGATTTTTGTGATTAAGCTTATGTATCTCACTGTCATTATGAGTTCACTCTTCCTTTTTGTATCGTACGTCCGTGTTGTACATGGATGCTAGTATTTTGTCAATAGCGCTTTTTGATAGCAAGACGGTGTGTATGGTCTTAACAGGAACCACACCATGCATGCATGGTGGCAGGACTCATCGTATTAAAATTGAAATGTTTAACTAAACAAAAATAATTTGCCCAAGTTTTTTCAACATTATGACAAATATCATCAGGAAACATCCCCTTGCGACTTTTATCATTTCCGCTCAACCCAGGGGCATGCTCTAAAAATATATCCCTACGTGACCCGACTATGTGTAAAGTTTATCTACCTTCAGTACGATTACGGTAAATTAATTTTCTTTGTACACTGTCAGAGTACGAAAACAAATATCAACACGTTTTACGAAAATACCCTTTACCCGTCATACCTTTCAAAATCTGACGTGACTTTCACTGCACAATCATCCTCGCAACGGCTTTTTCGTGTGTGATTTAAGGGCCGAATATGGCTAGGTTTTAGGTCCGATTGATATTAGTTAAATAATGTAGAATTCACCATTTGAATAACTTAATCCATTATTTTTCATTCCTTAATGGCTCAAATGGTTTCCCGAAAAGGAATTAAAAACATCCCGTTTCCATATACCTGGTTAATCTACTGCCTCATTTTAACGCTTTCATTCCTCTGAACGCACTACCGCATATCTGTATAAACTGAAATAAACTTTATATCTGGAAATTATCTTACCTTATATAATCTCTCTTGCTAATGTTATCTCTCTCAAAATGGGTGGTCTTTTGTTGATTTATACCAGATTACTTTAGATATTTCCCCGATAATTATGTCTGGGTGCGAACCCAGAGGTACTGTTTTCCTTGGAGTCCATTGTTTTTTCTTTTTTTTTCTTTCTTTACTACCTTCCTTCATTCCACCCTTCTTTCTTGTTTCTGCTGACCGGAGTTTTTCTCTGACACCGCAAGAACGACATCTGTCAATATTTGTGGAAACATGGATCTGTGATGTAATTGTGCCCCCTATCTTGAATTATCAAATGTTCCAATTTATGCAATTTAGGGACAATTAAAATTTAAGAAGCTTCCTAGCGTCAAAACTTAAGCAAAGAGACACAAAATTCCACAATACGCACACAGGCTTGTGACGCCTGTGAATGTAATGGGCAGAAAACATAGGTTATATAATTTAAAATAATGCTAACTAGGGAAAACATTTAAATCTCGGATACCTTCAAGACTTTTAAGAGAGAGATGTGGTTCAAAAGTCAATATATAGGTTTGTGTGAACCACATTCCATGAACCATGAACCAAAGTTGTAGCATTTTGATTTATGCAAACAATGCAAAAAATACACAAAATTTAAATTTTGTGTATCTGAAGAAGTACTTTACATAAAGATGACATTCCAATTTGAATATATGGTTTTATGATATAGCCACCTCCATTGGACATGAACTAGAGTTATGGCAAGTCAATTTATGCAAATTAGATAAATATACAAAAAAAAAAAAAAAAAAACAAGTGAGCGTAGACTGAGAGACTACACATACATGCAGAGGACGTATTGTGTGATTCTCAGCCTGAAGTGTTACAGCAGCTCCTATGTACAATGAACAAACACAAGAACACGAAAGATATGTTGCAATTCTACAGGATGAAGTGAAAATAAAGAGTGGTTTGGTATATGATAAATACAATGGGGAACTGATTGGGTATATAAAAGTTGGGATATTGGACATTGTTTGCAGTATGTGGACCAGCAAATGAGAGACATTCAATAACATCTATCCCTTGCTTCTCATATGCTAGAAATCATGGTCGGAACGTTGGTTTCAAATATCTGCTTTGCATTTTGCCAAAACGGGTGTTAGTGTTGAGACACTATCTTGATTCTGAAAGATTCTGTAAATTATTTAGATACTGCTGGCTTGAAAGTTCTATATGAAAGTGAATTGTCTGTGATGCAGCTTTCCCAAATAGATTTTAATATTCATCATGTGCACGGGGCTCCACTTGGGACTGTAGTTTACAAAACAAACAAAACAGAAAAATAAAACAAAACAAAACAAAAAAACAAACAAGCAAACAAACAAACAAACAAACAAAAGGAAAAGAGAAAACACCCACACACACGCACGCACACACACACACACACTTCAATAACCCAAGGGCTTTTCAGGACTAGCCACTTTTATCATTTCTGACCAACCCCATTTGGTTAAGAGGAAACCGTTTTGCCAACTCAGGTGGTCATAAATTTGCTCGACTTATGTGGCATAGGGATTAACACATTACATGGCAACATGTTGTTAATTTACGGTAAAGAGAAGTGCAAAGTCAAAATGGTACCAGAGGTTACCCACTCCCATGTATGCTTGACATCATGTTCACAAATGAAGGTAAGAATGGCAGCCTAGGCATTGAGTTGAACACAAGGAGCTGAGGATACAGGTGGAGAAGAAGTTGTTGAAACTGTGAAATTTATATGCTAATTCAACAAATCATTTGATTCCTTTAATGTCAGACATATAGAGAAGGATTAAAGAAACCAAAAGAAATTGTGTTTTAGAAGCATAATATAATGTCCCAAGGTTTGATTGGCTGGACAGTGAATTTTGGCTGATTTTAAAAACTGGGACAATGAAGTTCAAAACTGGCCATGTTTTTTTAGACTAGAGGCACGGTTTGGGAAACACATGTCTCATGGTGGCTGTAAAGATTACCCCACCTTCCACCAGTTTAACAAGCACCTTCATTAAGACTACAAAGATAACAAGCCTTGACACCTGTTAGAGGTAATGTAAAACATATGATGGTGAATATGCCAGGCAGTTTGATGAGCCTTGAGGAAAAGGCCACGCAATAAGTTAATTTCAGCCATGCAGGCAAATGATAGTAACATTCAATAATCCGTGGCAATTTAGAAATCCCAATGTTTAATTTGTGACCAGTACATAAACTGCTCAAAAAAAATGACATGTTGGTGAAAGTACTGCAGGCATGAAATCAGTTACGGCAGGTGTGTCATGAAAAAGCAGACATTTACCTGTCACATTTATAAAATATGACTTTTGAATGTTTGATCAGTTCAAAATGCAGAAAAGACACCAAGTTTTGGTAAAATAATATAAGCATTTAATCATCTCCGATCACAAAATGTGTTGATAAAAATGAACAGCGTGAAATAACTTGCCACATTTAGTACAAAATCAATAATTAAATTGTCTGTTGTAGCTAGCTTCATGCTATCAATAAGATAAATTTTAACTGTCGTGACAATGCCGGGGCGATTCAACAGTGTTGTTTTACTTGGTCTGTATTTTCTCAATATGGCTTCTTATTCAGCAAGAACAAAATAAAATTCAATCCATGTATTACACATTTACACACCAACATGATATATTTACATTTACTCATATTAATTAATATTGAGGAAACGGAATAAATCTATGCAAACAGGAAAGAGTATTTGTATAGTATAGTAGCTTTTCTCTTCAACTTCACTGTGTTGCAATGGCTGTTGAAATGGCCAATCTAGAGACAGTCTTCAGGGTCTTCTCACAATATTGATAAGTGTATGAATATTGAGTTTTCGTCTTTCTCATGGCTGGTGGCTCCTGGTTTTCGTGGTCAGACATGTTTTCTTCCTCAGATTGACCAGGGCAGTGTGAGAGAGATGAATATGACCTTCGTCATCATTATCATTGTAAATCTCTCTTTTTTTTCTTTATCTGCCTGAAACGACCCGTCCTTTATCACTGCTCAATCCAGAGTACTGTAATCAAAAGAAACAAAATCTTCCCAAATGTACATTTTGTACGACAAATCTGGCAAAATTGTAGAAGTTTCGAGATCATTCCCCAAAACTCTGTGCCAAAACAGAACTGCGAAAGTTCACGGAAGTACAGAATAGCTGATCACCATCCATGCGCAGTGACGAAAACATTTGTTCTCCGGAGCGACACCTTCTGTTCAATAAAGGCAATCCGCCGCGGCCAGTTTGTGTATTGGACATGACGAGTGAAACTTCTGCCTCATGACCAAGATGCAAAAGGCAGATCTTATCGCAGGGCAATGAAACTTCATTCTCATATCCTTCCAAAGGTGGCTATCGCCATTTTCCATTCCTCTCCTTCAACGATCCATGGGTGGAGCAATTCCATTATATCGGGAGCACCAGCGAGCAGGGTAGGACCCTGGGTGTGTCACACATGAAAACACAAGAGCAAAAATATTTACACAGACTAAATATGGATGCATGCCAACATGTAAAATTGTCAAAATACATGCATGTGCATATCAGACTGAAAAGTCACGAGGATCTGCAAGGTATAATCTAAACACGTGCAGCGAACGGGATAAGCTGTAGGTCACGCCGGAGAGTCCCTAATTTACTGTCTACTGTAGGGCCTCGCCTCAGCCAGCAAGCTCCTCACTTATGCGGTCCACCGTTCGCCAATATGTTGACCGAAGTCGTATGATGCTTCAAAGCTTTACTGAGCCTAAATGTCATGTTTTCCTATAGGTAGGTACAACGCCATCAAGTTGATGTCCATTTGATTGAGTACAACCCACACGCAATCTGAGTGAAGGGTAGACAAATATCTTTGACAACACTTTAAGTTCAATAATTATATTTTATTGGACGCATACGGCGGTCAGAGAGTTTCTCTTTGATCTGTTGCAAAGTCGGTAAATTATGAATTGTTAATGGCATGGTATTCCTTAACTTAGATAGTGGTGAAAAAAATATCAAATAGGATTGTTGTGTTAAAATGTGACAGTTACGGCAAGTCGAAGCGTTGTCTTGGGTTGTACCGAAGATTAACATCGGTATCGGTGGCATTTGATAATAAAGAAATACTAGTTGTCGTTAATCTAAGGACAATTTTATGCATCATGATCAGTTAAGATCGCCCCCGTTGTTTGAATAAAATAAAAAGAAAAAAAGTAATGCCTTTTTCTTGAACGGCCTTGTGATATTGATCCTCATTTTTTGTTTCAATAAAGTGTAAATTTACATTAAAAAGAAACGTTGTTCAGACTATTCATGAGCTCCACACCAGGTCACCAGTTGATAGCGTTCTAGTTATGATGAAAACATGTTTATTTATAAGTAGATCGCGACTTAATATATGTGTGTTAAACAAGTTATATATATATATATATATATATATATATATATATATATATATATATATATATATATATATATATATATATAAAAATATATATATACATAAAAATATATATATATGTGTGTGTGTGTGTGTGTGTGTGTGTTCTGCATTATAACCTGTAAGATGTGGTTTCAATCTAATGATGTAATGTTCAATATTCTGCTGAGGGTAAGAGCTTATTGCTTCCGTCTACAAACATTTTGAAGGAGAAAATAAAAGTGTTGGACATTTTTTTGCTTTTGACAAGGGTACAAAGAGGACAACACATGCGCGTAGAATTGACATAAATTATTTGTACAGATTGCTGCGAGAAAAAGACATGTCAGAAAAAAGGGACCAGTCCAACATTTACAAAAAACAAAACAAAACAAAAAAAAAAAAAAAAAAAAACCAAAAAACAAAACAAAACAAAAAAAAACAAACAACAAACCTCACAAAAAACCAACAAAAAAAAAAACAAAACCAAAAAACAAAACCAAAAAAGACAAACAAAAAACCAACAACAAAAAAAAAAAAAAAACAAAAACAAAAACAAAAAACAGAAACAAACAAAATCCAAAAAAAACAAAAAAAACCCCAAAAACATAAAAAACACCCACCCACCCCCCAAAAAGGCGACAAATTTGATCAACACGTTGTTAGAATGACCATTAAAAAAGTTTACACAAAAACGATTTTTGCTGACACGCAGATTGAAGCAAACAAACCAAGCTGGGGTAGAACATGATTTGTCTGTATCAAAGTGCACACTTTTCAAGTTACTCCACAAGATTGGTTACCAATATGGAAAGTCTCTATGACTTAGCAGGGCAGTCTTATGTGAGAGGAAACATTTGGTGACACCAACGAGGCTACTACTGTTCCACAACGAGCAAAGGGGACAGTGAATATTCTCCCATTTATCTTGATGACACCTGGGTAAATGCAAATCACACGGTACCATATCAATGGCTACCTCCAGATCCAAAAGGTGGAAAGAAAGTACCGGTTGGCAGATGCGAGAGGGTGATAGTTCCTTACACGAGTGGCAGTATGGGGTTTTTACCCGATTATGAATTGGTATTTGAATCAACATCTACTGATGGCCGAATAACCATAAAGAAATGAATGCTACGGTTTTTATGGACTGGGTGATTAACAAGTTGATTCCAGCACTACCCCAAAAAGGTTGGTCATATTGGACAATGCTTCATACCAGAGCGCCGGGGTGGAAGGCACCAAAGCCCCAAAATCCAACCGCAAGAAAAGTGAGAAGCAGGATTGGTCCTAAAGGAATACAGAAGAACCTCATCAAGACAGACCTCATTAATCCATATGTCTCATTAATCTGAATACTTCTCCTGGAACAGAATTGTTAATTTCCAGTAATAGTGATTCAGTAATCCAGATGCTTCATTAATCTGAACAGTTCACTGGGCTCTAAAGGTGTTCGGAAGAATGAGGTTCCACTGTAATATGAGCTTTAAAACTAAAATAACAAACCCAAAGTATATGAACTTATCAAACATAATTAGCCAGCCCTGGAATATATATTTGATAACTTGCTGAAAGGACATGGTCATGAAGCATTGCGGTTTCTCCATATTGCTTTTTCAAGGTAAAGCATCTGGTCCGGCGTTATTTTGAGGGTGCTTGTAAAGATTCTACCGTAAAGCAATCCATATTCATAAAAAACCTTCCACAAACTATACATTTGGCAAGCTAACAACCTACTGATTTGTTTTCTCCCACTTTCCTGTGTGTTTGGTGTCCTATGTTTATACAGCAATCGTACCAAGTGCCGTCCTCTTTTTAAAGAACCTTGAAGAAACTTGTGTGAAGTCCAGAAATATTTTTTTTAATATGTGTAGGTCGTACTTTGTCAGTGAGTACTAAGTGGCCGTTAAGTTAGCAAAGTTTCACAGTAGCATATAAATGGCAGCTTTATGTTATTTTTAATTGACACATGGCCTTGGCTAATTGCAGTAGGGTGATTAGTTCAAGAAAGGTGAATGATTTTGCATAGCTCACAATTCCTAGCCTGTTACATATTTCCTTGATGACAAACGGATTCACAGTGGTTCTTTTATCTAATCAAACCAGAAATAACAAAGAAAACAATTCTTGATACGATTCATATAAGTACCAAGTGACACGTAATTATCTTTACCTGACTGCAATACATGCATTCCCATACCAATGGAGAAAAATATATAAAGGTTTCAGAGAACGATTGTGCATTTCTAGGCACACTTTTCAAAAGAATTGTGCATATGTGAGCGTATGGCATCACTAGTCATTCAGCACTTGTTATATGGTGAAATATGAGATAGTGTAAACACAGTATTATATTTAGTAATCAGTAAGCAGGGTCAGCCTTTCCTAGTGCAAAGGCAAGAATCCAATTTATATTTTTGGAAATAAACCGTAATCTATATTTTGACAACAATTGATTGTCTATATATTTTTGTCTATTTGCAATCAACTTTTGATTCGTGTTTCTGTTCATGTAAGGACGTTTAGTCTAATATTTGTTTCACAGGTAAAAGGATAATGGTTCTACCCAGGTACGTATTATTTTATACGTCAGTTAGTATGTGCATAAATTATTTTGGCAAACATTTGACATACATGTGCGTTCTCTAAGTCCATCATTCTGTTTCTTTTTTTTAATCTTTTTATTTTGACCCTGGAACGGCCGGCTCTCGAACCAGCAACCTTCGCCCCAACCACCAAGCCTATAATGTGAAACACATACTCCACTGCACCAAATCGCCATTCTGAAAAAAAGTCAATTGGACGTTGGCATGCGCAAATGCCATGATCGACACCACCGAGGTCATTGTCTTTAATCTAGTGCAATTGCTGTATTCGGAGTTGTCCGCGATGGGGGACTGCACATAATTATGTAATTTCCCTAGCATCAAAGGAACACCAGAAAGATGTTTTGGTTTTAACCACGGAACTGCCGGGCCCATGAGTGCCATTTCAATGCATACAATTTGCATGAAAAGATTTTGCATTTTACATATCATGTGGTAAAGTCACATCTCATCACCATCAATTGATATAATATCACAACGAAGGTAGCGAAAGACCCAGCGGTAATTGCGGAATATCAACGAAACCCGTTCCTACTTTCCTGTAGTCACGTTTCACTGCCTTCTTATCAGCATGACCAGGCTTTGACTCTGACAAAGGTCAGGCAAGATTTCCAGTTGCATTGCATACTTAGCAGATTTGCCAGACTTTGTCTCTATCAAGGCCACCCTGAGTTGCCAGGCCCAAAAGGCAGTCATTAAGCGACGATGTGGTTTACAGATGTTGGTCAAGCCACGAATAAACGGCACAATAGAAATTCGTATCATTGAGCACCTGGAGTTACTACTACTACTACTTCACGTTTTATTTACAAATTGGTTTATGATCATGTAAGCCGTATGCACATTAATTTCCCGCCACAAAGCACGGGTATGACCCCAGTCGATCACGGGTGGCGTGCGGGTCACATCACTGTCACAGACAGGGCCATATGTTAATTTCTCACAAAAATTAGCTTTCTTTGAGAAATTTAAGTTCACAAATGTCAAACTTGTATTCATATAGTACTTCCTGAGCCATATATATATATAGAAATTTCCATCTGGCTTAAATAAGTATCCTTTATTTCCAGAATATTAGTTATTTACTTCGCTATTTTAAGGGATAAGAAACGCTTTTGGTGGCCCCTGTGGGTTGCCAATGATCGTCCCAGTGTTGGCCCAGTTCATGAGGCATATAAATATGTGAAGAAAGTATTCCGTAAAACTTGCCGCGGGTATGTAAAGCATCAGGTCCCAGCCAGGTATAATAGACTTAATGTCATGTAGTCACAAGATAATATGTCATTGTTTTGAAACTGCTTAAATAGCCAAACGAAAAGGAAACATAATTCGATCTTAACCAGTCTGGAGCTTGAAAGACATTTTAGCTCAATTATGAGCGAACTTAATGAATCTGATCTTTCGAGTGAGCATTCTACTATACGTAACTTTGTGATGCAGAAAGTGAGAGTGTGCTCTACTCGTGAGTTTAATGTTAAAATTACGACTGAAATGATTAATTCATTTATTGGAGCTCTTGAGGGAAATTGTGCGTCTGGGTATGACGGTATTAGCTCTGAACATCTCAAATATGGTAATATACCCAGCTTAAGAGAGCATCTCTCCACGTTTTTCTCTATTATCTTGTCTCATAATATTGTGCCCACTATTTTTGGTATTGAGGTTATCGTTCCGGCTCTCAAAAAGCCTGCGTTGAATCCTAATGACCCTAAAAATTACCATCCTCTCACTGTCAGTAGTACCTTTGCCAAAATTATGGAGCTTTTCTTGCTACCACATGACTGTGCTAGTGACACACAGTTTGGCTTTCGTGAGTGCCGAGGTACTGATTTTGCTTGTTGCCTTTTGAATGATATGATCGCTTACATTAGGCAGGCCGATTCCCCTTTGTTTATATGCTCCCTCGACGCCGAAAAGTGTTTTGATAAGATCTGGCACCATGGCTTATTTTATAAATTATGGAATGTCATCCCTGATTACTCATGGTTATCACTGTATAAGTGGTATTCCAATCTGTACGGAATTATTAAGTGGAAAAACGTATTCGGTTCAAAATTCCGCATTACTCGCGGTACACGTCAGGGGAGTATTATTTCCCCCCGGCTTTTCAATATTTTTATCAATGATATATAAATTGAACTCAATGATACTGATTGTGGAGCGCGTATAGGCTCTGATAAAGTAAATAGTTTTGCCTATGCTGATGACATCACATTGATCTCTGCTACCGCCACTGGCCTGCAGGTGTTAAATGATGAATGTCATAGTTATGCCAACAGGTGGTGTTTTAATTTTGGCATTTCAAAGTCTAAGTGCATGGTCTCGAGTAAGAAAAACATATATAAAGAAAGCCGTTCACCTGTTTGGTTGCTTGGTAATCAACTAATGGACACAGTAGATCATATTGGTATTCTTGGCGTCAGTTTTTCTGCGGATGGATCTTCTAGTTTACATATAAACAATAGGATTAGTAGTGCACGACGAGCCATCTGCATGTTAGCAGGTGCTGGTATGTGTTACCCAGGGTTAAATTCGAATGTAAAAGCTTACATATGGAAGCGTGTTGGTGTCTCAAGCTTGGCTTATGGCATGAACTGTATAAACTTAAGTAAAAGTGAATTGGCAGCCATAGAATCTGCACAGGGATCTATAGTTAAATACGTTTTTGGTATAAACAAGAGGTCTCCCCACTCCTCACTGTTAAGTGCTTTAAATATTCCTAAAATGACCCATCGTAAAACGTGCGACACAGTTTCTTTGGCCCGACGACTTACTCATGTCTCGTCGCGTTACAAAAAGTTATGTCTCAGGCTGCTATGTCACTTTGTTGTATATGGTGCTGTTCCTAAAGGGTCTTTCATTGACCGTCTGATGTCATGTAATGTGTCGCTTGTACAAGCTATGCTTGGGCGCTTTCGGTCTGTCCCGCAAACGCGTCCTGTCGAGTGTGATGGTATATCTGACATTGTAAAATTGTTACTCTCTTCCCCGAAATACCAGGAGAGAAATTCCACGGAATATCACCTAGTTAAACTGCTTACCAAGGCTTTTTAGTTCTAATCTTCAGTTCCACTTTATTTGTGGTGTCCTTCTGTACTGATTTTATTCCCCTGCCCTCTGTATTAAGTTTACCATTGCTTTTTTTATGCATTGTCGACGTGCGTTATTATCATGATTGTTTGATTTCATTTTTATGTTCTATTGTGATAACTCTGTGTTGTATGTAAATTATAATTTGGTTCTTATGTGCTTTGTGTGATATATATTGTGCTCATTCTGTGCTGTATGCAGATTGTGATTTGGTTTGAATGTGATTCATTTGATATTTATTGTGCCTTCATCTTATGAGTTCTGTGTGTCATTTTTTGTGTGTCACTTTTTGCATTCATTTCGATGTATATGGTTTTATTCTCCTTTTTAGGAGGTTCCATAAATATATTATTATTATTATTATTATTATTATTATTGTTATTGTTATTGTTATTGTTATTGTTATTGTTATTGTTATTATTATTATTATTATTATTATTATTATTGTCTCCACAAGTACCGACCTGTATCTCGCCATATCTCGCCAAGAGAGACTAGGCAATCGAGTATGCAGTTCTGGTGGGAAATTAATATACATAACTCCTATTATAAGTCTCCATTATTTGGCATCAACTGTATTATCCGTGTACAAGCTGTGAATTTAGTCTTCTGCTCTCGTCCAGTGTGTATTGTATATATTCCTGTGCGTCCTTTTTTGTACTGGAGAGCCTCCAGATTAGTCTCTGTATACTATTAAGCAATCCAGAGAAAAAAACATATATATATATATATTAGAGCCTGACCGCACATGCATTTTGAAACCGAACCGTGTAGTCGGTACTCGGTACACATTACCGATTCTGAACCGGGCACCGTTCGGGTTCGGTATTGGCAATTCAAACATGCCATAAATAAATTTAGACATCTTAAAATGCTCATTTAAAGCTTTATTTAAACAGGGGTTTATAGCTGTTACCGTTTTGCACTGGGGCATTACTATTATTAATGTTATTTAGTGGTTTAATGCAACCCATGTGACGCATTCAATTGCAAAGTAGCGTTTGTTACATTGTCTTAAGTGTATACAAGTACGAAAAGTAACCTCAGTGACCTTCTATTTAACTTTATTGCCAACAATGACAATGATATCCGAACCCGAACGTTGAGTGACTGTAAAAGCTGAACTTCGGCCGGGCTTCAATCCTGAAACCAGGTAAGCTCGGGTTCGGTTGTTCGGGTTCGGTCAGGCTCTAATATATATATATATATATATATATATGTATATATATATATATATATATATATATATATATATATATATATATATATATATATACATACATATATATACATACATACATACATACATATATATATATATATATATATATATATATATATATATATATATATATATATATTCACTTCGGACGCTTGCCGTCAACACTGCACAGATGTACTAGCATGTAACCCCCCACCCCCACCCCCACCCCCGTCCCACACACATTCAGATACAGACACACGCGCGCCGTACTAATAAGTGGGCAGATGTCAGAGAAGGGCTTTACCGATTACTGTGTAAGTACCTTGTCTGTGTAGCGTAATCGATCAAGGTAGTCAGCTCCAAAAGAAACTGAATTGGACAGAACTGCCTTGGTATGAAGTAATCAGCTCTCCGGATGACATGGAGTACCAACATGTGATGCGGCACCCGAGTCCCAGCTTACCAGTTTAGTCGCCTTTCCAGGGTTGCCGCATACAGTTAATTGTTTCCATCCTGCATGGTCTGCTCCCCTGGAAAAATAGACCTGTGCGAGCGAAATGGAACAGACGATGCTGAGCATTCAAGCAGAGCATAAAAAAAAACCGTTTTGAACGGACCAAATTGGTAATATCCTGCACCATACTCTTGATCGTGTTCTGTTGTGGAACGTAAAGGATGAAAAACGTAGAATTATTTTCAGGATGGAAAGGAAAGAAAGTCGTACTGCACTATAATTGTTTCACACATACATACAGTCCTTAATTTCATAGAAGTGCTGTTCGACATTTCCTTTCATTTGGATCTTTAAATTAAACGCTGAAGGACAAGTTTGTCCATACGCACAGTCTGTTGATATGCGTTTCAGCACTTCTCATTCATTTGACCGCACAAGAGCCGATATACAGGCTTGAAACCTTGCTCTAGTTTACCAAGGAGCTTTCTATTTCCATGATTCTGCATGATAAGACGCTGTCCTGTGCCGTGAATGTGTCTCTCTTTTACTTAATTATCAAATTTTTGTTGGTTTAATTATCAAATTTATGTTGCAAACTTATATTAATAAGTAAAAGACAATCGTGATATTTATGCTTCCAACCAACAACCAACAACTTTTACCGCCGCACTGCGGGCGCTCACCATCGAGGTCCCGCAGACCCCTCCCCTCCCCCGTAACAATAACAGATGCACTGAAGATAAAGCCAATTAAGTACACAGATGGCAGATAGAACTGGTACCCAATACGCGTCACGAAGGTTCATCGTGAATTCCACGTGACCTTTTTAAGTGGTCCAGCGCTACTCTAATTTTTCACACAGTGGTTTCTCTTTTATTTTCTATGTATTGTTTCCTGACGTATTTTTGCTGTCCTTTTTCCTTTCTGTGTGTCAAAACGTATCGTATATGATAAAGAAAAATGGATGGTCCCGTAGAAAGACGGACGTTAAGTTTGTTGGCTGGGAAAGAGACACTCTGCGTGGCAGTCAAATGAAACCGGTAATCAATATGGGTATTCAACTGTGCGTGTTCTTTTTGCTTGACTCAAACTGCACATGTTGACAATGTTTGTATACTCAAAAGACCGAGCAGAGTTCAGTGCCTTGTAAAACAACATCACATAGCTTTTCCGTGTGGTTCACACTGTCTGTGTTGCAGTGGGTTTGTCGAATTTCGTGTCTTGTAACCGCAAGAGACGGGTCTGTTCAACATGCTGGTCCCTACGCTGCGGAAGATGTGACTCAACTGGAACTTTATTAAAGATACTACAGCTTCGCAACGACAGACGCAGCAGGTAAAAAGTTTTATTTTTCAATGAGTTAAATGGTGTTCTGATACTTTTGTTTGGTTTGTTGGGACTAGATATGTTTTATCAAGAGGCCAATGAAATTGCATGTTGGTGCACACGACTATGTCCTGACGAATAAAGGTATCAGAATGAAGCATGACATCTGGTTTCCATACGAGACAACCTAAAATGCAAATGATAAATTAATATAGGCAGTCATTTTATGGATTAATCGGAGTTCCCGAAACATATAATTAACTCTTTAAACAGTACTGCATGCCACTTTTATCAATCCTTACAGCAATAACGTGCCCAGGGGAATCCAGGACACATAGACTAGCAATATATCTGTATGGATGGAACGGCGATAATAGACTAGAATTGTGTGTATAATAGTAATTTATCATATCGATAAACTTCGATCATATAATCTGTTCCTTGGAACATTTATTGCCATGGTATCAAATATCATCTACTCCAGTTGAAGGAAAAAAAAATCAACCCTCATCCAAAAAACTTTGAATTGGATTTACGGGTGACATCTACATGTATAAGAATAGTATGACCAAAGCCGTCAGGTTTCCTGAAGGTCACAGTGGATTGAGCTTAACACTTTCGAAGATAAAGTTATTGCAAGGTAAACAAAACTTTACACACTAGATCAGCGTTCAGCATGTGCACCCACGGAAGAATAACGTGACGGTCACGTCATTAAAACAGTCTCATGACATCCACGAGATTCACGTGTCACTTAGAGGCAGTCAGACCAATTTTCTTTACCTGAACAGGAGAACTGGTGTCTGGCATTCATTTGCTTGTGTATTGTGCGCAAGTTGAGGCATTGGGTTCAACATGTCATGCACTTTGTGTCAAAGCTGAGCTTGTGCACCACATCGTGTTATTGAAGGATTCACTGATCAATTGCAAGCTTTTAACATGATTGGCTTTGTACTTTTGAAGCACGGATGGTCTATTTCTTCACACATTAGTTGTCACGGGTGAAACGTCCATGCCTAACATATAGTGGAGCATTTCTATAAGTGCCAAATTTACCTATTTTAGCTTTTGATACTTTGGACCACGGTATTTTATATCTTAAGCTAAGTTACTATGGTATTAAAGGTATAGCCCTGGGTTTTTTCAGAAGCTGTTGAAGGAATAAGAATCAGTTTGTCGTCTTTGATAATATTAATTCCGACTCTAAAAATGTTCATGTAGGCGTATCTCAAGGTTTTCATGGTATAATTCTGGCGTATAGTCTTTTCAAATTTATCGTGTGTGCTGGTGCACAAATTTATGTTTCGCCTTGCGCCCTCTTA